>BQNB010007071.1:0-94217 GCA_026074375.1 Tanacetum coccineum
AATGTGTATAAATCGCCCCATATACATAACATGTATAAATCGCCCCCATAAAGAATGTGTTTAAATCGACCCATATACAGAACATGCATAAATCGCCCCAATAAAGAATGTGTATAAATCGCCTCATATAAATAAGTGTATAAATCGCCCCTTATATAAGACTCGTATAAATCGCCCCATATATTTTTCAATTTAACACAACCTTAATTTTTTGGCAACTAGAATACACAAATCATAAGACCAATAATAAATAAGCATCATATAGCAATTATAACATTAATTAACCAAAAAAAATACCACTAATGGTATAAAACGAATAGGATGACTCGTTTTACCCAAGACTTCAAGATTTATGATCAAACCATGGATTTTCTTGTTCAAACACATTCAAGAGAATATACTATCACTTATTAAACATAAACCCACTAACTTTTTCATGTTCTTCCTTAAAACCTAAATTTTTGAACATAAGAATCAAGCAAAAACCATTTGAATGTTAACCCTGTGACAAACTGTTTTAAACGAGTCATATACCACCCAATACAAGCAAAACCCCTCAATCAATTTAACATAAAACACAACTTTGATTTTTGAAAACCCTAACCCAATATCTAGGGATTTTGAGCAATTTAGTTGATTTTAAGCTAATTAAGTCCCTAAACGCATAAACACATAACATATAAAGCACAACAAAGTTAAAATTAATTAACTTCTCATTAAATATTAATCCGTTATTGTTTAAAATCATTTTTTCCTTTTTATTAAATGATTACTTTTAAGAAGAAATTTTGACATTTACTCCCCCTTAAACAATGACCTATTTTCTATTTAAAGAGCTGTAGTCGTTGTTTGAGTGGTCAAATGCCTTGAAAAATCATTTTCTGATAAATTACTAAGATGATTATTTTGTTTTAAAAATCAACACCATAAAATAAGATTTCTCTTATTTTGACAAATAAATGCACTGACAGGAAGCACAGGTTGTGTTGCAAAGTAAACACAAGCCTTTGCATTGTCATAAAGTAGACCATGCCCGAGAAAATTAATTCCCGTTGAGAGGACAAGTTTTCTTTTTGTCAAAATACTTTCAAGTTTTCTTTATTGTCGAAATACTTGCCTTTAAGTCTGGAAAGACGGGTTCGATATCAGAAATAACTAGCCAAGCAATATGACATGTTTGAAAAACATTTTGAACACTTTTTGCTCATGATGACATTTCTAAGGTCTTAAATGTTATCGATTTTTAGAAGACATATCAAGAAAACCTATTTTTGTATTTTTCTAATTTTTTAATTTTGTATTTTCTTTTATGGTTTTATATTTTTATATTTTCTTTTTTTTAAAAAATTATATAAAATTAAAAATCTTTTTGGGTTTTTATATTTTCATATATACATATAATACACAGGATATACCACGAGTTACCACCATTACTCGTCCTCTTCCTCTGTCAGACGTTGTAGTGTTTCTGGAGACATGCTTTTCATATCAAGCTTTTCGATCAAGAAGTTGAATCTATCTCGTGGAAAGGGTTTGGTGAAGATGTCATCCAGTTGATATTCAGTCCGAACAAAGTATAGTTCCACTATTCCATTCTCCACTTGCTCCTTTATAAAATGATAGCGTATATCAATGTGCTTAGCTCTTGAGTGTTGAACGTTGTTACAGCATAGAACAATCACACTTTTGTTATCGCAGTACAGAGGAATCTTATTGAATGTAAACCCATAGTCTGTTAGTTGTGATCGCATCCATAGGATTTGAGCACAACACCCAGATAAGGCAATATATTCAGCCTCTATACTCGAGATCGCAATGCTCTTTTGCTTCATGGAAGACCAGCTAATAAGTTTGTCACCTAAGAATTGAGCGCTTCCTGATGTACTACGTCTAGTGTCCTGACACCCCGCGTAATCTGCGTCTGAATATGCTGTTAGAGACATACCGGTATCCTTCGTGTACCGGAGACCCATTTTAATGGTTCCCTTTATGTATTGAAAGATCCGTTTAACCGTATTTAAGTGTTATTTGGTAGGCTTTGCCTAATACCGGGCACATAAGCAGACTGCATAAATAAGGTCGGGTCTACTAGACGTTAGATACATGAGGGATCCAATCAGGCCATGGTAATATGTAGCATCAACCGGTGTCCCCTGTAGATCTGCATCTAGTTTATTCTTTTCTACCATATGTGTGTCTACAAAATCACTAGATAGCATACCATATTTTTTAATAATTTCAGAAGCATATTTTGATTGGTTAATGAAGATGCCTCTAGGACTTTGAGAAATTTATAATCCTAAAAAGAATGACATCTGCCCCATCATTGACATCTTGTACTTAGTGGTCATAAGATTAGCAAACTCATCACACATAGCAGTATTAGTTGATGCAAATATTATATCGTCGACATAAATTTGTACCAGTAATAAGTCGTTTCCTGCTTTCCTTGTGAAGAGTGTTGGATTGACTGCACCTTTGGAGAAATATTATGAGATGGAGAAACTTGACAGCATGTCGTACCATGCACGTGGTGCTTGTTTTAGACCATAAAGGGCCTTTTAAGCTTGTACACATGCGATGGGTTATCCTGATCAACAAATCCTTCTGGTTGAGAAACGTAGACCTATTCCTTGAGCTCGCCATTTAAGAAATCCGTTTTGAAGTCCATCTGGTAGATCGTCATATTCTTGTTGGCGGAATTTGTTACGAAGATACGGATGGCCTCTATTCTTACAACTGATTCAAATGATTCCTCAAAGTCGATTCCCTCTTCTTTCCTGAATCCTTAAGCAACCAATCTAGCCTTGTTCTTGAGTACCCTGCTAAATTCATCTTTTTGACCTTGAAGATCCACTTCAATTTGATCAACATTACTTTATCTGGACAAGACACCAATTCCTAAACTTGTAGTCTTTCAAATTCATGAATTTCTTCTTGAATTGCTTCAATCCATGAGGATTCGAGCATAGCTTCTTTGAAGTTCTTTGGTTCTATATAAGTTAGGAAGGCATCAAAGGAACACCACATGGCATCAGTTTCGAGTTGCTTTCTCGTGGAGACTGGTCGAGACGGGTTACCAATCATGTTTGCCAATGGATGATCTTTAGTCCATCTACCAATCAGTTCTAGTAGAGAGTACGAGGACTGCACATTTAACGATGATTCTAGAGAAGTAGAAGCATCATGAAGAGGTTCATGACATGGATCATCAAAATGTGCATTTGGTATATGTCGGTAACCCGGTAATCACTTCACTTCATTTACTTGTACACGGATTAAACGAGAAAAATAGGATAGGAAAGATAGAAGAATTTTAGAGAGAGAAAGTAGAGAGAAAAATAAGAATGGTTGATTACTAGTGAAAATTACAATGTGAACCAACAACCTCTCCATCCTTGGAGAGGTGTTTTTATAGTTAAAATAAGAGGCTTACTTGCCTATGGTATTTCTACGAGCCGGGCTCGGGATTACTTGGGCTTACGCCCGATACATGTAACCGATTAGCTTACATAAGCGAGCCCATTTACTCGTTCTAGCCTATTACAACGTTACATAATTGAATGACCGAGACTTAATATTCTTAATGAATGAACTTCCTTGTTTGACTCAATATTTGAGGCTAACAATCTCCCCTAAAGTGAGTTCATTGTGACACTCTTTCGTGAGATTAATGAGATTGCTTTAGTTGTTAAGCTCTTGCGATCTTTGTCTATGTCTACGTTGTAGGCTTGTTCCTTCATGCTACGTGATCTTTGATCTTTAGCCTCTGTCATTGTCTTTTGAATTTGTCTTTATGTCCGAGATCTTTAAATCTTTATCCTTTAGTCTTGATTGTCTTTGCCTCCTTGCGATCTTATGTCTTGACTAACATGCTCATACTTTGCATCATCTTGAAAGCTTGCTAACAATCTCCCTTGACAATTATTGTCTTGATAATCTTGATATCTTGAAGGAAGATCTTGAATATTAGAGTTTGTGAAAGTCTTTGTCTTTAATTCTTGAGCTTTCTTGATTCTTGAATCTTGATGCCAATATGTCTTTGTGGATTGAGCATGAGCATGTGGTAATGAATTTGACTTAGCTGGAATAAGGTGTCTCCATCTCCATCTTTATATGAATCTTGAAACAAAATAGTCAGCAATAAAGCTTATGGATGAATATGGCTTTGTCATTCGCCCAGATTTGGTTGGATTAACCTTTGGTTCCGTGAGGACCAACCCGTGATCAGGTAGATTCAATTTAGAAGAATCTTCTTGACAAGATTTCCAGCTGCACTAGCCATTCTCGTTACCGGAGCGTCTCAAAGCAAACAACACGGTAAGAGTGAATCATATAGTTACTATCTTTCTGATTAAACCGTCAATTCATTTTACTGGAACAAGTTTGATTCACATAGAATCGCACCATCGTTTCTTTCTAGTTGACACAAGTTTGATTCATATAGAATCGCGCAAGTCACCTACCGAGAGCTTGTTTGATGTTGTCCTCAAGCAGATATCCATCAAGCAGGATTTCCATCTTCATGGTGAATACTTAAGTATCACTCGGATGTTCTGGCAAAATCACAAGGATAATGCGTAGGACTCTTGTTAACAGCTTGTGAACTTATTGGTGTTCAACAAGTGTTTGTCATGGAATGTGTCCTAATGAGATTTATTTATTGATCTCTTGGCTCTAGACTCGATTAGTGCATTTTGGTTTTAGTACTCGAAGGCTGGAGCAGACTGCCACCTATTCAATATCAACTAACTCGGAGTGAGAAAGTCAATAGAAGTCGTGTGTATCTCCGTGATAAGTGAGACAAGTTTCTGTTGAGAGAAACTCGAATGGCTGGGAAGGGTTGTGCATTGCATCACTGGGTCCATGATGTCATTCTTCAATATTAGAATTCATCTTTGTGAAAACCGATAGATTATGTATTGACCCGGTTTCTGCCTAAAGTTATGTGGAGGGCTACTTTGTTTTCACCCTTTATCCATACATTTCTTTTTAATTCTTCAACCCCTTCAATGATTACCAAGACGTCATTACTAACACCTTGTTGTGATTTTTCCAATGTTAGCTTAATCTTAGTCGGCATTATTCCCTTATACTCATGCATCTCCAATCATACCTAAGGACTGCTATTTCTAACTATGGAGTGTCCTTGGGTAGATCCCTTCGGTTCTAGTTGGATCATAGGACTGATTCCTAACCTAACCACCTTATGACTTTAGAATCATCATGAAATTAAGATGTTGTTGGGTATAAGATCATAACCATAAAACCTTTTCCGAAGAGTATCAAGCATTATGAGTCGTTTAGATCACTTATTATTTTCAAGATCACATTTTAATTACATTTCTCCCCTTATTTTAAATACTAATTCACTTAGTTTTTAAAATACCTTGTGTTTAAAATTTGTCATGAAAATTATGTAGGAAAAATATTTTTAGCATGAATTATATGGAACATTAACTTGCTCCCCCTCAATTTTACATATGTTTGACACCAAAAAAAAATGATACCAAGTTGTAAAATGAATATAAAATTGAAGGTTAGCATTGTTGAGCACACAATTTTGAAAGATTATGAATTGTCATTGAAGAATTTTTGAAAAAATTGTGCTCAACTACTTAATCATCTTATAACATACAATCTATTGAGTAGTCATTATTATTATTGAGTTGTTATTAAGCGATTTTTGATAATGTTTTGAATACATAATAATTGTCATGTTATGATGTATCCAAAATCATTAAAACTTTGTTTTTCAAAAAACTCCCCCTTAAACATTGACTCATTTTGAAAATAATACCAATTATAGAAGAATTGTCTTGGAAAACTTTATGAGGGATGGAGTTTTGAACACACAATTTTGAAAGATTATGAATCGTCAGCGAGAAATTCTTGAAAAATTGTGTTTAACTTTTTGAAAAACCAAATGTTAGAAGACTTCTCTTCTAACTCTAAGGATAAGCGCACTTATGCGTACACTCTCCTTTGTCGTTCGGGTCCGAGTTGCAATCTGAGAGTGATTACAAGTCATCAAGAAAATTAGAAATGACATGTTTTGAAAGCATTTGAAACTCCTGCTCGAACTTCATTTACACACCCGTGTCAATGTTAATCAACATTTCTAGGCACGTAAATGTTATTGATTCCAAGAGACATGTCGAGAAGATTCTTTTTCTGAAACATTTTCTGATTTTTTGATTTTGTATTTTCTTTTTGAAATTTTATATTTTTGTATTTTTCTTTTTATAAAAAATATTTACATGTTGACCTCAGCATTGTTATGTGATGGTGAAATAGTAATTCCAACTCTTGTCGTGACGTAGCTGTCTTGTCTGCTAGAGGAACAACTTTTGGAACCAGCTTTGAACTGGACGGTTCATTGTCGTGGTTGTGAATTTCGAGTTCTGAACTGTTATGATCAGAAGTCATTGCTTGTTTATCAGATCATAATTCCTTGAAGCCCTAGTTTAGGAGATATCACTCTTTTCAGCAACCAAACTCTGAGTCCTTCCTTTTTAGGATTGAAAGATGTACCCGCACTTAAGTTAAGAGTACCTGCACTGACATCAAGAGTTTGTTCGCATTCATATTGGTTAGTGATATCCTCATTTGAACCATTTGAGGGTTCACTGTCAACCTTGGTTGTGCTAGAGTCAAATATCTTTCCTGTAGGAATCCACCTAAGACCAACAGTTTGGAAAATTTTACCCGTCGGTGTCTACCTAAGACAAGATCTAGGAGTCATTGTTTTCTTATGCACAACGGAAGTCTTTTTGATTGAAAACCTGTATCCTTTTGAGATCTGTCGTTCTGGTTTCTTTGTAACACTTATTTTCTCTACGTGTTTGTTTATGTCCGTTGTCTTATTGGATGGAACCTTAGCACGTGAGTTGACTTCATTCAGGAATTTTGTTACACAAGAATCATGATTTGCATTAAAGACACATTTCTGACATGTCAATCAAACAAAATGTTTGGTGTCAGAAAAATTTGTAGAATTCCTAAAGTGTTCTGCTATGGGCACAGTCTTTGTCGTTACGTAACTAGTCTTAGATGCAGGCCAATTCCTAGACTTTTGGTTATTGATCCTAGGTTTTGGTTTGCTACCATTAGCTGTGCTTTGTGATCTAGCAGAAGGCATCACACTAGTTTTGGAATTCCTGCCTATTTCCTGTGTCTGTTTCTTAGCTTCCTCTAGGTAGTGATTATGAACCATGTCATTTGAGCTATACCTAGATGAGCCAGGTGCAATCATGTGATGAGGTTTTGCACAAGCAGATTCTTTCCCCTTAGGCAAATAATGCGTAGTGACTGGTTTTGGCAAATCGTTGTTCACATCAACTTGGGAGGCAAACCGTGGTTTTGAGATTCTAGGTCGCTCAGACTTAAACGTAGTCGGTTGCCTAACAACTGATTGGTTTCTATGTGGTTCTAAAACCAGTTTCCCTAAGATTGATGATTTTGCAAACTTAGTATTCACACTATTTCCTGTTAATTTTCTTAACTCATTTTTTAATGCTGCAATTGCAAATCCTTTTTCCTGAAGTTGAGCTTTGAACTCAGCATTTTGAGCAATCAAAGAAGTTGTGTGTTCTATAGTCTTAGCTCTCGTTGTCTTGATAGAATCAGACAGTTCTTTGTAATGCCTTTTCAAAGTCTCATTTTTCTTAAGTAATTTAGCCATTTTATGTTCCAATTCGATGTTTATTGTTTCAATTACATCTATGTCATGTTTAACCTTGGCTTCATTACTTTTTTACTTTTGAAAATTAACCATGTTGCCCTTCTTTTAAAACTTGATTTTGATATTTAAGTTCAAAATTAACACAATGTGCTTCCATTCTTGAAAAATCTTTTTGAAATTGGGCAACGGTCTTTTTGAGACAAATATTTTCAGACTTTAGAGATTGATTTGAAAGTTTAGTTGCTTGGTTATCAGTTAATTTAGCAGGAAAAGGACATGTGTCATGATATTGTTCAGCATTCTGGTCAACCTCTCCTTCATTATTGAATTCAGGTTGCTCAGTATGTCGTTGTCCTGTAGCAATGACATTGATTTTAGCAGTCGTTTGTACCTCAGTCATTGGCTCTTCATCATATATGGGTCTGATATTTCCATCATCAGAATGTGCATCATTTCCTAATCTGCTGCTTGTATCTTGCTCTTTTGATTCTGTCCCACTGCTTTCTGTGTTAACCAAGATAGCATCCAATGCTTTACTCGTATCAACTTTTCCCTCTGTTGTCTGCATCGGTCTTTCATTCACCCAGCTGTCATACTCTCTTTTATGTAGTGCTCTTTTATCAATCGACTTCTTAACAGATTCCATGTGTTGCATCAGTGTATCACGGAATTCTAGAATCTTGAGTAGAGTGTATTGTAGAAAGTAGTTGCGTGTCATTACAACATATTCATCATCCAAAATCCGTGACTTGATAAACATCTGAAACTGTATCTCGAGTACTTTAAAAGTAGCCATGGATCCAATCTCTTGAAATTCTTCGTTGTCAAGTTGCTTTTCTAGTTGATCCATGTTTAGGAACATTGTGCATGTGAAAGTCTCTACATCTTGACCAAAGAGTGTCGCAAATGCGCGTTTGAATCCACACTCGGTTCGAGTTCCTTTTAAGTCGTTGTTTGAAAGAAGCTTGAGGTGTGAATGAAGTTGTCGAAAAGATACCATGCAACTTTCTTTTGCTTTGTCTTGAATTTGTTGTATTTGTTGTTCTTTGGAATTAGAACACGAAGATAAAGTATCTTTCGTTTCCATTTGACCGAAAATTATGAAGTGAAAATGATTTGTAAGATCTTAAGTAGATGTGTTGTGATTGAAGTTGTGGTAAAACAAAAACAATTAATGTCCACGGATTTTACAAGTCTATGATTAAACCCGAGAAAAGAATTGTGTCTTTCGCGGGATTTTACAAAATCAATAGAAAACCGTGAATGTAAATTGATTTGGATTAAGGTTTGTTTGTTGTGAATTGAATGTCTTGAAAGTTAAAATGATGAGCCTTAAAACAGACGAATGGTGCATAAATTTTCAACTTGAGATGATTAGCGGTTGATTAAAACTCAAATAAGGATAAACGGTGCAATAACGATTCACGTTGGAGGATTAACGGGTTGAATTAGAAGAGCTAAGGACTAACGGTGCAAACCTTTTTTCAACTTTGAGGGTTAATAAACAAAGAAAGGACAAAGGGTGAAATAGACTTGAAACTTATGGACTGCATGTGTCAATTTGTAATTTTAGTTTAAAAATAAAAAAAATTCACACCAGAATAATTATCTTCTTCGTTTTGAAATTATAATAAGCACCGAATGTAAATTTCGTCTCGCGGACTCGTACGGTTATCGTTGGTCAAAAATAAATACACCACGTTGATCGAAAAAGGATCATGTTGATCCCACTTCAATAGATCGAATTCCTTATGCTTGTTTAAGGTTTAGTTATATTAGATAAATCTAACACAACTATAGTAAAAGCTTTGTTTGAATGTATTAAATATTATGCGGAATCTAATCTTTAATATTAAGAAGAATTATCAATGAAACAGTAATTCTATGAACATACAATTCAACAAATAAGCTCCAATATTATTAATAATAATACGAATACTCTCAAAGTATTAGGATTACAAAGACCTTGAAGCTATGAATTATACAACTAAGATTGAAAAATGATTTTGGTTTGGTACATCAAACTCTATGCCCTAGGACCTCCTTTTATACACCAAAGAGTCCTAGTCAGCTTACAATACTTTCCTAAGTATCTAAAATCTTTTCTATAAACAACTAATACATATCATATAAGCAGTACTAACTAGCAGCATTAACTTGATATTCACTAGCAGCACTAACTTCAGCTGAGCAGTCTTAACTTTGTACTAGCAGTAGTAACTTTGTACTAGCAGTAGTAACTTTGTACTAGTAGTAGTAACTACTTAGCATATTTTCTTTGAAGTCCATGAGCAGAACTAAATCAAACATGAGCAGCAATAATCCAAACAACATCAAGAAGACTTTTAATCCCAACAATCCTCCCCTAAACTTGATATTCTTCTTCAAAATCATCAAGTTTCTTCATTTAAAGCTTCATCAACACCAAGAGGATGCTTCCAAACACTTCTTTACTTCTTAAGTTGTTTTATGATGGATTTAAGAAGCTGATAAGCCATTTCACTTTCATAATCAATATTAAGTTTCTTTTCCAACATCATTGAAAGTGTAAGTGGTGCAAGGGGATACTTCTTCTCTTCCAACATGTAAATATGCATATGTTGCATCCTCAAGGAATGTACTCCACAGGAGTCATATAGCTTCCAATCCAACACTTTGTATCCTTGTTGATTCCTCCATACTGCATCTTCTACATGTGGTTCAAACATTGTTTTCAAATCACCTCATAATAACAAATCCAAGTCTTCTACTGGTCTTGTTGACTCATATTTAGCTTTTACCAGCTTGTACAGATCTTCCAAATCTCCCCTGACAAAACTTTTAAGCATTTGACTAAAGAACATGTACATTTGAGACTTTCCATCAGCTCTCACTATTTAATAATAGCTTTTTCTTCCTTCTTTATAAATCTTCCAGTCAACAATACTTGGAGACTTAATAGCCAATGGTATAGCCTCAATTGCTACTTCTTCTTCATCTGGAATGATTTTTATTAACTGTTTAAGCTTTGCTGTTTCTTTGTCATCTTCCACTTTTTGCTTCTTTGTATTCTCTTGTATCAGCTCTGTTCCTGCTCTCTTTTCTTTGCCTTCCACCAATCATTTTTTATGGTTCTTAAGTCTAACATTGTGTTTACCCTTTTGAATGCTCTGTCAAACATCTCTTAGATAGAATCAAAATCTTTCAACTTCAAATCATTAAGCTTATATCCTTCCATGTTCTTTAGGTAAGTACACATTATCTTTTTCTATTGAGCTTTTGTTAGTGGTTTGTTTCTTTTCTCTTCTGATCTTTTAGCT
Organism: Tanacetum coccineum; assembly: GCA_026074375.1. NCBI lineage: Eukaryota > Viridiplantae > Streptophyta > Magnoliopsida > Asterales > Asteraceae > Tanacetum > Tanacetum coccineum. The sequence goes on from BQNB010007071.1 coordinate 10,984, forward strand.
GCAAAATGCTTTCTTCTTTTCTCTAAGAGTTGTTGAAATAATGTAGCCTTTTCTTCAATAGACAACTCTTCTTGTTCTTGTGCTTGCATTCTTTCAGCCAATTGATAATCAACATCAATCTTTGCCTATATATCATCCCATGTTTCAATCAAGGCAATATTGGGCCCCCCCCCCCCCCCCCCCCCCCCCCCCCCCCCCCCTGGGGGGGGGTCATTTTTTCTTTTTTAGCTTTCTCTCTTGCAAGTCTTTCTTCGTCATCAAATTCAGCTTGTAACTTTAAAGCAGTTTCTTCATCAAGCCTGATTAGATCTTTCTTCATAATAGGCTTCACAGGTTCTATCAATATTCCTTTACCATTGTCATGTAATTGTTGTAAATATATTGTTGGTGTAGATTTTATTGTTGTAGATTCACCTGGATCTTGTATAACAACCCCTTTCACCTTGGGTTTTGTACTCTTCATTTTTATAAGTGCTTGAGCCAAAGTAATTTCACCATCATCATCTTTTTTATTAGCATCAACTTTTTGTTCTGCAACAAACACTTCCTCACCATCTAAAACATTCACATCAAACATCTCTTCATCCATATTTTGAACACTAACCAGGGTAATTTCTTCATCTGCATAAATATCATTAATCCTCCCCTGTTTGGATGCATCCTCACCTAAACTTTCTTGATTACTAGAGGATTCTACCCTAGACTGTCAAACCAACTATTGTATAATCTCTTCAGTTATGAGTTCTGGACCTATTTTTCTTTTCAAGCTTCTTGGCCTCCTTTTCAAACTTAGCAATTTAATTATGTTGAGAGGGTCTTTGTCTTTCTCCAAATTCAAGAACCCTATTTTGTCAAGGTGGTATATAGTTCCAATACAATTTATTTAGTTTATATGGTATTTCCTCATCTCTTGAAGTGTGTTACCTCTTGCGAGCAGTAAATCATTGGAATGTTTAGATACATTCTCAAACCTAGTTTGAGCAATAGTATCCCCCATGGTTTCTTGGCACCTGGGACCACCACCTGAAGTAGTTCCTAGGGAACTAGATCATTAGGTGTTGCCTTGGATCAGGTCTTCTTGATGTTACCACTATCTTGCTCTGATTCTAAGCTAGAAGCAGTAGCGGCAGCCCTCACCAAACTGTCACCCAACTCCTTATGGACAACCTCATTTGCAACATTCTCAATAGGATTGATAACACCTAAATTATACATATTTTCGGCGGCGTTATTTGCATTTATTTGATCATTTCTCGTGAACTTTTGGTACTTAATCAAGTATATTTGCTATTATATGTTCTAGGTACGTGTCGTGGAAAAATACGGAAGATTACACGAAGATTTGAAGCTTAAATGAAGAAAGAACTAAAGTTGAATGCTTCCTGATACATGTTCACTGTTTTGGCCATAACTCGGTCATACAAACTCGGATTGAGTTGATTCAAGCGGCCACGCGAAGAGAATTAAATTATCTACAATATGGGAAAATGTTCAAGAGATTATATACAATAAGTGATTTTACAATATGTGTACAACATACATTAGGGAAATGCATTAATTTCGCGAATCTCGGGCCCATTATCCTCCACTTACATTCCCAACTTAGTCCCAAGTAATCTCTAGCCTATAAATACTCCTTCCCTATGATGCCTGCGGGGACGAATTATCTGTTAATCTTATCTTCACATAAAAATCTCAAGAATAAGATCAAGAAATTGCAATGTAGGGCGCAGGTTTTCTCTTGTGCGTCTCACTTCTGATCTGAGTACCAAAAACGCCGGCACAATATTTCTTGTGTTGCCTGTTACTTTCTTCAAAACTTCCGCCAAAGAAAATGGTTAAAGTCCCAATAAATGCTAAGTTCATTAACTCTTATAATAGGTGTTTTTGGTGATCTTGGCTTGACAAACCAAGGATCCAAACACCCCTTCAAACCACCATCACCACCATCGACTACCACCACTCTCCACCATCAATTTCTAGATTTTAATCAATCCAAGGAAGTAGTAGTGAAGTGTAATTCGAATCTATAAGCGATTGTGACAGAATTGTTCATAGTTTCTGGGTTTTGCTTTGAATATAATAAAGTGTTCTTGAGAAATTCTTGTGAAATCATCATCATTTGCTCTTGGAATTTGGTATAATCTTGTTTATCCTTTGAATATGATTATTATTGAATTGTTTGAGTTCATAATGTGTTTTATTACTTCTTTGATTATGGAGTAGTAATCTTGTGTTTGTTTGGGCACTATGTGATCTTGGATATGGAGCGTTTGGATATGTGTTTATTGAATTGGTAAAACATATTTTATATAAGAATATAGGCCGAAAGGGTTCTTTTATATATGTGTTTAATCATTCCACTTAATATATTGGTTATAATAACTTATAAAGGCCGAAAGGATTTGTTGTTATTAATCGATATAATCACTAGGTATACTTAAAGGCCGAAAGGATTTATAACTTGTGATAACTCTATTTTCTAAACTTATAAACACTATCCTAAACACTTCAGTGATCATTGCCTAAACAAACATACTTTAATCATTTGATTGAATCATCTCTTCATTGCTTTCTTCGCATTATTCGATATATGCTCTTCTTGGTTAATTTGATCCGTGACAATCATTTTAGCCTTATCACCTTAATTACAAACTGTGAAAACTTCAATGCCCGTGGAACGACCTGGACTTACCTAAAGCTATACTATACACGAACGGGTATACTTCCCGAGTGTTGTGTTTTTAGTAAAAATCGGTATTTCTAGTATTATAAATTTAAAGCTTGGAAAACACACATCAAGGTTTTGGCGCCGTTGCCGGGGAATTATTTTAAGTTGTTATCAGTTTGTTGCTTGTTTTAGGTGCTATTTTGTTTCCAAAATTTTCAAACTCGTCGTACCGTTTTTTGAAAAACGGAACCCAAAAAAATCATTTTTTTTCAGGAAGTACGCCGCACATCCTATTTGTGCGCCTGTTTTCCTGAAAACCAAAAAGTACGCCGCACATCCTGTTTGTGCGCCGGTTTTCCTGAAAACCAGAAAGTACGTCGTACTTTACCCAAGTACGCAACACTTTCTGCAAATTTTCACAAACAGAAATTTATTTTAAAAACCAAAACCAATACCCCCAATCTGCTAGTCTTATGTTCAATAATCATTTGGAATTGTATTTTATCTGATTATATGCCTTATGTATTTGTAATTATCTAGTTTATCATAATATTCGACAAGGAAGATAGCAAGTTGTGAATCAGATTCAATTATAGCGCCATACCACCCTTTCGTCATTGCAACACTACACGCGGTTCGTAATGCTATAAGCTCGGTAGCAAGAACTGAAGAAGTGTGCCATCTTTCTCTAAGGCATAAGAGTAAGGACCCTTCACAATCTTGAGCGGCAATACCAACAACACCTTTGTTCCACTTAAAGGCTCCATCACAATTAAGCTTTACAATGTTTAAAGTAGGGGGGACCCACTTACGTGAACTTTCTTGAGAGAGGTCGTACATAACCAAAGGATTTGAAGCAGAGAAGTGTGAAAGAGTTGAGTCTGCTTCATGAACAATAATATTAGAGGTGGAAATTACTTGATCAGGGTATGGTTGAGTATTCTCAAACACCAATCTGTTTCTAGACTTCCAAATATTCCATGCAATGGTGGTAACGTATTCGAGTAACTTCCTACATTCCGACTTAGAGTTTTTAATGCTTAAGATGTCAAAGATGCAAGAAATTAAGTTACCAGAGAACAATTCGACCCGGAGACAAAGATTTGACCCAAACCACACTGGTTTTGTCCAAGGGAACTCAAAAAATAAATGATCCACACTCTCAACTCGAGAATTACATATTCGGCATACAGGAGATGGTGAGCAATTTCGTTTAAATAGATTTTCTCGAGTGGCTATAGCGTTAGAGCATACCCTCCGCCAAAAGGTTTTGATTTTAGGTATAACTTTAATACTCTAAACATGTTTCAGAAATCATACCTGGGAGTACGAAGAAGAAGATGCAGTGTCACGTGTTAAAAGATTAGCCATTTAATGGCAAGTCCGATAACCAGATTTGACCACAAATCAATCACAGTAATCACTCCTTATATTACACTTAACCACCTTATTCTTTCCTCTCTTGCTTTTCCCATACTTGGTTGGCCTATGGACTATCCAAATGGTCTTGCCATTTGGTTTGGTCTAATCCAATATAAATAAGTCTAACTTATTTAGTTAGTAGCCCGTTATTAATCATGAGTTACGTAGGTTATACATATACTTTAAATACAATAGATACGATATATTAAATGGTACTTCTGTGTATATATGTGTGACCCCATAGGCTCATATATGTCTAGCCGTATAATTATTTATTATGACACGAGCATACTCTAACAGAAACTTCTTTACGGTGTTCAGACATGACTTCTCCAAGCATAGCTGACTTAGAAGTAATACCCGACAACTTCGCAGCATATTCGTCTATGGTACCATTATATGACATCTTCAGGTTCTCGAACTCTGTAATTAGGGTTTGAAGACTCGCTTCCTTTACACGATCAGCCCCTAGGTTACGAGTCTTTATCGCTTCCTACATCTCCTTCTCGGTTTTCAAATTCCTGATTTGTAATACTAAATATTCTGGGATCGATTGAAACAGTAAACTTTTTACAATGTTATCCTTCTTGGCATCGACTAAGCCTGGATCTACCACATCCCAAACTCCATGAATTCCAAGAAGTACTTCTACACGCATACTTCATATGGTGTAGTTTTTTGATGTCAATATCGGACATTGAAATGTCAAAGTAGTTACCTTTAAGTGCGGTTGTGAGCTTTCACCTGTCACCATCCCTGATCTTTTTCTTGATCAAGAATAGGTTTGTAATGGAGAACAATCTAGCCTTTACTCCATGGCTTGGGTTTATTCTTGGTTCGTGTTGAATACGCGTAGGCTATCAACAGTTTCCCATATTAACCTACTAAAACTCAACTAAAACAAACGAGACAATCAACAGTTTAAAACTGTTTCCAACTCGTTGTCTAAGAATTTTAAACAAGGTTGTGATCTTTTAAACTCATTGATCAACCCACATAAAAAAATAGAATGCCCACAACTTAACTCAAACCTCACTATTAAATCATCGAGCCCGACTTAATCCCATAGACTCATAGGTTTTATGTCGACTCTCTTTTAGGGTTTCTTTAACCCTAACTTCGTATTTAACATAGTATTACATGTCCACCATTTCTTTCTCCAACCATAGAACAAGAATCTAATCAAAACCACACGAACGCACCAAAAAGATCACCAATACTTCACTCTACCCAACAAAGTATAGGTTTTAGAAGTTCATAATTGTAGGTTTTTGTATTCCCAAGATGGAGGATAAAAAGCATAACCTAACCCAAGAAAGCATGTAATTATCTTTGAATTGTTTTTTGGTTTTGTGTAACCCTAAATTGCGGTTACAGGTCACCATAGTTGTGTGAATAACCTCAAGATCATAGGTTATCATCCAAGGTTGTTTTAGCCTTAAAATATGTCGACTTATATTGGAATTACATTAGTATTCTATAGCCTGGATACGTGAGGACATAGAAAAGACAATATATGATATTAGTATATCTCCGATCCTAATATATCCCCTCCATACTTTCAAAGGGGTGAGCATAATCATTTGTAACTTATATTGTGAGTGTGAGCTTTTCCTTTCTCTCTCTAGAAACAACAACACTCAATCTTCCTTTTTCTCAATCATCTAATAATATGGCTTACTTTCATTTTTGTCCTCCCCAGACCTCACGATCATTTATTTTGGTTATGATCTTTAGACTTAACAGTTGTTTTCTATTTATATCAAAATCCTTAGTCACAGTATAGTTTTCTAGGATCGTGTTTTGGTATTTGTTACCGCTAAATCGCAGCTACAGATCACCTAAGCTTCACGCAAGCTCTGATACCAATCGATGGTTATCAGAGGTCACGTAACTCACAAGCAAAAACAAGAATACGACTATCAAAACAGGAAACAAGAACACCAGGTATTACTGCCTAACATGCAGGATTTCTTTATTGAAGAAACTAACTCAAAACTCCAATACAATACAACGTAATGCCCTACCCTTCATGGTTTATATAGACTAAACAATAAGCATTAGACTATAACTAGAATAACATTATTAATATCCTAAATAAACATATAGGACGAGTTGGACTTGCACTCCAACTATAAAGACTTTCATGATAACTCTTGGAACACGCCTCAAGCCACATCTAACACGATCATGAATATCTCCAACACATAAATGTTTTCGATCATTATAATATCTTTTGCATAGCATGTTTATCGAGCATTATCCTCTAAACATATATAGTCAACTACTTTGTAAAAGCTATCAATTCATAACTAGTCTGGTACCTTGCCGGATACAGTGGTTTTAAAGTAGAAAAAGAAATAGACATCGGTGATGAGTTATGTTGCAAATCAGTGTATGAAAATCACAAATTTGAATAGAAAAACATCCTAAATGTAGATAACCTTAAAGAATGCTCAAGTCGTTAAATAAACACTTGTTCATTGAGTTACCTTTAAGTGTTTAACATGAGTCTACAAAGAATGATTCACCATTCACTAAGGCGGAACTTAGTGAATGAAACCTGAACCAATTAGAAAGTAGTGGGTTTAGTGAGTTGTGGTAATAAGCTCACTCAAACCCTCTCGATCTCCTCAACATATTAAAGACCTGAAAACTTAGACAAATGTCTAAGTGTCTGAAGAATATGCAGGTTATGGGTAAGAACAAGTACTTATCCCCAAATTCGACATATCTATATTTAGATATAAGAACAAGGTTAATGTCATCATTGACATTTAGAAATTTTGTTATCTCCTTACCTAGAATAGGAAAATGTTATAGATACAAATGTACGAATGTATTTGCCAATTAACCTTAGGGCAACACTTATTACCCAACGGGTATTACCCAATCTTTGGCCTATAAATAGAACAAGTTGTAAAGCAGTAAATTTGAAGTTGTGCAATTAATGATTGAATCATTTCACAAACATTTTTTATTCCTCTCTCAAAAATCAACTAAACCTTAAAACTATTTCAGTTGGCTAACATGCTAGATATGAAAATTATCGGTCACTTCCAAAATATTAGTCGTAGAAGGCTTCGTAGAAAGTGGAATAGTTAAGATAGAAAGCTTAATAGGGCTCAAATCCTAGGAAAGCCTCCTAAGAGCCTATGGCCAGCTACTATCCATTGAGTATATTAACCTCTCCACACATGAAGTTAATCTAAAATCTCTTCTTTGGTTTTTTCTCTCCTCTAAGTGAACACTAACCACCTCATCTCTCCCTAAAAACTCTAGAACCTAATCCCCAAACTATATGTGTTAAGATATTCTAACAATTGGTATCAATACCATGAGATATTGGTGAAGGTTTTGTTTTTGTTGTTACCATGTACCTCGTTATTTGGTTAAAAACCTATCAAAGGTTTTTCAACTTTGGAGGGTATAAAAACTATAAAGCTTTAAAACTTCATCTTTATTTGTAAACACCCCCATTTTTACAATATAGCAAGCGGAAGCTAACCTGATCCTAAAGAAATCGCTAATTCATTAACCTTCGAAAAGTATACATTTGAAAAAGAATGCTATCATAAGTCCTTTGTCAAATGTTCATACCGTAAATGGTAATTGAAATCATTTGACTTTGTATAGATTCATGTGTGTTTTCCTTGTTATTATGTTGCAGAATATAACAAAGAATTTTAGAATACGGAGATCATGGAATGATAATGTCAAAGGAAAGGTTATATGAATTTGGTAAGAGAGTTGCTATCATGTGGGATACATATTGGAAAATGACACAAATATTGAAGGTAATAATGATAATGATTAAGGAATTGTTTGTACAAACAGATTGAAAGAAACTTGTTTGTACGTATGTTATATACTTAAGCCTACTTATTTATAATTTGTCACTTACAAAAAGAAGCGTCCAACTCCTTGTAACTGAGAATTTATAAATTCATATTCATAGATTATCATTTTCCCTTATTCAAATAAAGAAGTAAACCTAATTTCATTTCAATAAGATGATCGAATAAATCGTCTTACCTAAGCATAAAAACATGAATATGGTAATGCTAGAAAATGATATGATCAGAAAGGTTAGATAATATTGAATGTTGCTTGTACTGATTGCCCAAATAATCGAGGATGATAATTATGTTTCAAAGGTATAAAGGAAAGTATTCAGTGTTGAGCATAATAGAAACTTGACAAAGGATGTAGAGTTTAGATACCCACCAGATAACAAATGTAACGAATCATCACTTTATTACTTTCCATTGATAACTTTACAGATGAACTTACATTAAAAAAGAGTTTGATACTTATCTAATTATCTTATAGTAATGATAAAAGTAACAGACGATGAGGATTGTTGCTTGATGATTGGGGTTTTTAGATTGAAGAAGATTTTGATGAGACTTGTATATCCTCGAGAGTTGTTTTCTAGGGTAGAAATCCTAAAGTGAACAAAAGCAAGCTTATCTCTAAGTATGCTTTCCTGTGGCCTATTGTTTTTGCAGTACTTGGTCTGGTGACCTATCTTGTTGCAAACCCTGACACATTACACTGCAAACTCCTGTGTGATGTAGGAGCATCTTGTACACAAAGGGAGGAACCATGGATTTTTTGCAAGATAAGTCCTAACAGTTTCTTTTCTCTCTATTTCTACTGTTGGTGGTAAATCATTGGTTTTGGTTGTTTTTGTTGTTAGTTGTTCTTGGTAGTTTTTTAATGGTGGTGTTTCCCTCTATCTGTTAAACTCTTTTGTGATTGTTGATTCCTTTTCTTGCTACTGGAGTTCCGCTTGTCCCGGTGTTCTTGTTAGTATTGTTAGTATTTGCCATGTTAGCAGCTTGTGCTTTTAAAGCTGAGGAAATGCCATCATTAATTAGTTGCTGGATGGCAGCTAAAGTTATGGCCGGTGTTTCAGATGTTGACGTCCTTTTGGGAGGCATTCTATCAACACAAGATAACGCGTAGTAAGAATGACATCACAAGTTTTGAAAGGTAATACTTAAAAGAAAATGTGATGCTTAAAATGCTTAAAGAGAAATGCTTATTTTTGAATTTTAAGCACTTAGGGGTTATGGTATGATTCATGAAGACGGAGATAATGATGCAAATGATGGAGATGATGATGAAAGAGAGATAAGTTGGAAACAATAAGATACGAAATGGGATTGCCTTTATAAATAACTTGCCTTTTTACTGTACATAGTCAAGATTTGAAAAGCATTTTTATTTATACCACACATCCCGTGGCTAAGATAAAGCTATAACTAGTCTAAGAGTTTGTTGATTTTGAGCCGGTAGGTGACATCCTAAAGATCTTCCTGATCCGTTTGGTGACGAGCTTGGATTTTCTCAATGATTTGTTCAAGATCAGAAATTCTATAGTGAGCAAAGGCAATCATATCCTTTTGCCCTACCCGTTTCTTTTGAAGTTTGATAATCTGAGTATGGATTCTCTTAAGTTCGGTCTTTAGTTCGTTACCATTAATACGTCCTTCTTCCATTTTCTTAGTGCGGTAAAGAGAGAGTTCATCTAAGTAATTCAAAATATCTTCGATTTGCTCCTCATGATGTTTCAGATGCATCTTAATTGAATATTTTCCTATATTAAATATCTGAGGTGGGGGTAGGAGTATAAACTGAGAAAGATGGTGATACCAAGTTACAAGTTTGATTCCGAGATGAATTAGATAACGTAGTTAAGGAAGATGATGGGAATGGATTTTCTTCTTAGGTGATAATAGTTCTTTAGGAACAAAGAAATATCGAGGATCAAATAATAGTGATGGTGGTAATACCAGAGATGGAGTAAAAATAGCTGGTGAAGTAATAGGATCTGTTGATGAAATAGGTAATTCCTTAGCATAAAATGCTTATAAATCCTTTAAATAAGGATTATTGTAAAAAGATGAGAATACTGGTGGGATCATGTTTTCTTTAGGGTTTTCCAAAGAGTTAAAAGAACTGCTTTCCGATGAAGCTGGGAAGTAATCCGGTGAGACCGAAGTATATTTAAGAATATTCATAGAGGAAAAAGCATCCTCAATATCAGAAGTAGAGCGGTCGGGAGAAGACATCGTTCTGATAACAACCCAGTTTGTAAAAAAATAACAAAGTTATTTATAGTATAGTATAGTATAATAAGTTATCTATATTTACATACTTGTATCAGGAATGTAGTGGCAACGGAGGACTTGATGGCTGAAAAAGAAATGTGGATTATAGTTTAATGTTTTGACCTTGTTCTCTAATAAAAGTAACAAAAAAAAGAATAAAAATGAAAACCATGGCGCTGATACCAATCTGTAACACCTCCATTTTAATGTAATATAGCAGCGAAAGCTAATATGGGGTATTACTTCATGATACAACAATCATAATCATAGAAAACAACTTTAAAAGAGACGTTGTTTGGAAAAATTTAGTTATCATTCATTTAATCAGAGTTTTTACAAATCAAAGTCCCAAAACTAAAATATTATGTTAGAAATGATAACAGTTCAGCCATCTTCGAGTCCATGCCACTCCGTGCCGCAACTTGCTCAATTACCTGAGATAAACATGCTAAAAAGGGTCAACACAAAGGTTGAGTGAAATTCATATGTTTGAAATTAATAATGACAACCAGGTTATTATATAGAAATATTGGCATTACTGGGATAATTATCATGGAGAACATTTAATATCATGGAGAACAGTATTATCATGGGAAATAGTTTGAATGTTATGCATATTGTTGAATGCAAGTTACTATTATGGACTAATATGCACCCCGAATATAATTATCAATAGGAAAATCAGGGATAAACATTATTATTGCACCTAAGCTCATGACATCAATACATTAACAGGGAAATCACCGTAGTGATATTGGTTAGGGACAGATGTCCCGTGGAAAAAAGGTAACATTGCCAAGGTTTACTTTATTATACAAATAGATTGCTTTGGCGTACCCCAGGCCAGGTATACAAATGGGAGCCGTCACCCCCAATAGATCTATTCACAATATTCGCGTTCACTCGCAATGCAAGTAATTAATGATTCATGATATGGAAATAATGGCACTGGAAGCTACTTAGGCAATAATATATCTGGATAGCATACAGTTGGAAAAACACTTGCATTCATGGTTTATATCAGGTATCACAGGTTTATAAAGTATTCAAAAGATTGAAATGTGAGATTATGAATTCATTAAGTCTTTGAAAAGTAATCACATTGTTATAAGATAAACGAGTATGTAAAAGAGTTTGTAACAAGCATGTATCCCCCTCGCGGGTTTATAAAACATGTAAAATAAGTAAAGGCGAGGTTATGAACTTCACCTGGTAGGTAGATGTAATAAATATTCTGAAATGAAAGCTGACGACCTTATCACAATCTTAACAGGGAAGGTTGATATAGCAAATGATAGTAAACAGCCACGTCACACAACCTGAGTAGAATATGTCAAGTCTTAGGAAGATTGTACTTTAGAACAGTGTTTTAAGAGTTTATGCTGTTTGATGTGAAGAGTTTGGAATTATTGTATCACTGTTCGGGCCATCATAATTCAGAAGTCATTCAGTAAACGTTTGAGGAGCTAGGGCACTTTAAATCGTAAACCCAACAACTCAGTCAGAACGTAATACCAAGATGAAACCTCTTAATATGAAGCTCCCTAGTATTGTGGTACAATATAGCTTCCGGATGATCGGTTTTAAGCGTTTTATTCAATATCTGGAAATGTTAAGCAAGAGGAACATTTAATTAAAGATATTTCTGGTAAGGTTGTTAAACATGATTTATACTTTTTTCAAAATGTTACATTATAGACCCTGGGGTTTGGAAAATTGCAATTAGGCCCTTAAAGTTTGCATTTTTATGACTTTGGTCCTTCAACTTTGAAAGATATACCAAGTAAACCTTAGACTTGAAAAGTGAAAATTAGAACCCCAAAGTTATAACTTTGAAAAAATGACATATTCAGGCCCCTTTAGTTATAATTTTCAGACAGTTACGATATATACCCCTTGCATGGAATATAATTCAAACCATGGTCCAAAATTGCCATGGCAAGCTTATTTTAACAATTCATTAGACATTTATTAAGTTAATAATAACTAAAATATGAAGTTTTAACATAACACAAGTTTAATTTAACGATTCGTTAAGCTTGGAAGTAAAACGGGTCAAATTAGGGTTTCAAAACATAAACGCGTAGGTTTTAAGTTCAAATTCCTTCAGATTGGATCAATAAAGTAGGTAATTTAACATAATCAAGCATGTTAGGATAGATATAACAATATTTAAACATTATAACATTAGTTTTAAGAAAACGCAAAATTAGTGTTTCGGTGTACGGTTTTGGATCAAAAATTGTAAAATGAGCATGAAATTGAGCTATGAAACTTTAAACAAGAGTATATTTAGGATCATATGGACCAGTATAAGGGAGTAGAGCAGAAGTGGGAACAATTCAAAACCCTTGGTATTGAGCTTCATGGAGCAAAAATTGTGGAAACGGTTCATAAATCCGGGACTTTCGCTTCGTACGGCAAGAGTAAGAATCCGGCTTCGTTTCTTGATTTCTTATTGCTTACTTTCGAACTTGAGCCTTAATAAGTTCACTATTAGGAATGCATTTAGAGCAAAGGAATGCTCTATGTAAGGGTTATAAGGAGAAAGTGAGGGATGAAGAAAAAATAAGAGTTTAGGTTGCTATTTTATAGGTATAATGATCTTGGTGACCCAAGGTAAGCTAATGATCCTGAGTTAGACATGGTTTAAGGGATATAGGGTGATGAAGAGTGGCTATCAGATGTGTTGGTTTTTTTTTTTTATTTAAAAAATCTAGAAACTAGCTTGGATAGGTGTTTTGGTCTTGATTGATGTCTCGACTGAAGTAAGCAAAAGAGAGGCCATGATCCTTCAGATTTGTTTTTAACAAGAAATGTCTAAGTGGGGTGTGCGAACGCTGCTTAATGGTATTCAATAAGATTTCTTTGGGTGGTTAATTGTCACCTGTAAGAGTAATTTAAGAGGGGTTAAAATGGTCATAGAAGCCAACCGGGTCAATTTAGGGGTTTCGACGGGTTTTCTTCAAAAGGTTTTAACAGGTACATTGTAGTTTAAAAAAGAATTAAAGGAATGATGAAAAAGTTTTTTAAAGACTGTGGATTAAAGTATTTATCAAAGATTTGCAATTCGTTTGGGTAAAACGGTATTAGAATTGAAGAAATGGGAAGTACGGGTTAAACTAGGGCTCGTATTAAGGGTTTTCTGACTTATCTTGGTCTTATATTTTGCAATACTCTTGATAGGAATGATGGAAAAACAAATCCAGGGCTTATATAAAGTATTCTAAATGATTTTTGGTCGTTGTTTTAAGTTATAATGGTTGAAATTGAAAAAACGTGTCAAAGTTACAATTAGGCATAAATTAGGGTTTCTGAATTCGTTAAGGTTTTTAAAGGCATTGATTTCTTGCACATTGCCAAATTACATGATAGATAATGTATTTGTAAACTCAATTGATGAGTTATAAAATGGCCCTTGGTTGGTTTTTGGTATTATGAACGAGTTAGAACAAGTAAAGCGAGTTAAATGAACCAATTAGGTAATTTAGGGTTCTAGGATATGTTTTTACGTACAAGTGAATAATGATAAGATAAAGATTGAATAGGATTGATATGATTGTAAAATAACGTTATTTCAACTTATTTGAGTGTTTGGGTTTGGGTTACAAATGTAAAAAACTGAGAAACGAGTCATGGTTTAGAAACAGCTAGGGTTTTAGGCCTTTTATGGGTTTGAATTAGGGTTTTGATGTTAAAAAGATTAAATGAAAGCTTATGAATAGAATAATTAGAAAAATATATAGATAAAAATAATTTTCTTTATTTTGAAGAATATCCTATTAGCCTAAATTATATAATATATAAAAAAAATGTCTTTTTGCAAAATACTTAAAGTATGTAGTAATCCACGATCTTGGGGAAAACAACTCGCAAAACCATTTTCTAAATTAAATAAAAATATGAAAAAGAAGACATGTAAAAATAAAAAAAATATCCAAAAAGAATTCGTCGAGATCGAGGTCCTCAAATCTTCAACTCAACATTATTATGCTTACGAAGCCACAATCTTAAATATATCCGAAGAGGATGTCGAACATCAACCCGATTCACCACACTAAGAAATGATAATTATAGACCCCGATGATCAACCCATGTGGGAAAGTGCTAAGACTGTAGCACCGACTCCTAATGCTGTCATTTTCCGACCTGGTGTTGATGACAACTTTGTTATCAATAACACCCACTTGAAAATGATTTTGGAAAATAAATTCGATGGTCAATTGCAGGTCGATCCGCATGAACACATCCGTGAATTCCTCTCAATCTGCAACATGTTCAAATATGGTGAAACTCAAAGCGAAGCTGTTAAGCTTTTGATATTTCCCTTTTCCTTGTGAAATAAAGCTAAAACCTGGTTTAACGAACTTAATGAAGAGTCTATAACATCATGGGAACAAATGAGAAAATCTTTTATAAACAATTTCTTTCCACCTTCGTTATTTAACCGTCTTTTACTTGAAATCAGAAATTTCTATCAAAACGAATGTGAAAGTTTAACCGACACTTGGTTACGACTAAACAACATGCTTCGAAAATGCCATGGGCACGATCTGACCAAAGGAGCTATTATTCAAAAATTCTATCACGGTCTAGACGAACCCACTGAAGGAACCCTGAACGAAACAACCGGAGGAATCTTCCTTTACAAAAGTCCGAATCAAGCTTTTCAATTTCTTGATGACAAAGTTCTTTTCAAACTTGATTGGTCCACTAAATCTAAAAACAAACATCATCAAAAATCTGTTGCTTTCGACGTGTAACTAATTACGAAAAATTAACAAACGTGACTTTAAAACGCGAGCTAAAAATGAAATTTAAAATCGAAGGCAATACTTTTAACAAATTTTATACCTAAAAATCACAAATTTAAAAAGAAAATTTTAAGAAAAAGAATTAGAATTTTTTAACTATTTTTGAATTTTTTATGAATTTTTAAAGAAAAATAAATTACTAAAAATAAACTTTTTCTAAAAATTAACACTAAAATTCTATTTTTATTTTTCAAAAATACTAGATTTAAAAAGAAATTTATCACAAAAAAATTAGATTTTTCCAAACTTTTTCATATTTCTAAATGATTTTCTAAAGAAAAAAAAAAGAAATTACTAACTAAAAATCTATTTTAATCTAGAAAATACAAATTTAACTGGAAAAATAAAGAAAAATGGTTTTTAACAACTAAAAATGTGCAGAAATCAAATGATTCAAAAATGCCCAAATTTTATAAACCAAATGAACTCTAATTTTGCCAATTAAAAACTAAACCCTAATTTTATTAAACTAATTTCAAAAATATAAAAACTATTTTATTTATCCCAAAAGACTAGGTAGATATGATAAGTATGAAAGAGAAGGTAGGCGGTAAGTAACTAAAGAATTTAACACACAATTGAAAACTAGACAACCTCGAACTATGAAAAAAGTACCAATAGACCCTACGATTCAGCTTATTTTTGGCTTATTAAAAAATGAAAATTAGCGAAAAACTAAAACTACAAAGTTGAACTGAGACTTATCCACTACAACTTTAATAAAAGCCGTTTGAACTTTTATCCACTGAATAGCAAAAATAGCTTTTAATTCTGGGATACAAACTTAATCTTTTTTTTGAAATTTCTAACTTGAAACCTTGAGCTTATTCCTAGCTATTACTTGATGAAAATAAAAACAAAAAGAAGCTTAATGAAAATGAGTATTGACTAAGGTTTCTAAAAAAGGAATAAGCTAAATGTAAACTAGATTATCAAGAATTTTAATCCTAAAAAGTAAAGGTTCAAGCTTAATTCTGATTTTAAGCAAATCTTAATAAGCTATCTAGTTCAAATATAGATTCTAGAAACTAAAAATTTGGAAATAAGCTATAATATGTTTATGAAATAAACCTAGAAAAAGGATTTTAAAAATTACAACTAGAAATGAAAAATCTAAAAGAAATAAGCTAGTAACATAGTAGCGCTCTAATAATCAACCACTTGCAATAAATATTAAGCTAGACTCAGCTTAAAAATGTAACTTAAGAGATGATCTAAATAAAGCTAAAGGAGATCTACAAAAGGGTGCATAATACCTAAATCTAACTCCTACTTCAAAAAGCAAAAAGTAGCTTTTAAAAATGATAAGCAACAGCAGTATTAACTAAGTTAATACTGTTGTTATGCTGATATACTTGGTAAACTCTAAGTGCAGGCCAAACTTCTACTTTAAAACTCATAAACTCACTCACTTAGTGTTACTAAACCTGCATGAACCAACATTGAACTCTAAAATGCTATAAAAAACTTAACTACAAAATCTACTTGAACATTAAAACTGCCCCTGGTGCTAATTCAACTAATTTTAAAACCATAGAAACTTAAAAATTCAATTTTAACTACCTTCCTGAAAAATCCTTTATAAATCGTGTCTCTAATGAAAAACACAACTGAAAGGTAATAATTAAACACATTTGCATTTGACTTTAAGAATTCAAAGTCGTTGTTAAATCCCAAACCACTCCTTAACTTTTGAACATTTCTTAACACTTATTAAAAAATCTAATTTTACACTAAATACTAAAAAACCTATTATCTACTCTATCTATAACTACCTAATTTGACTTATAAACTCAAAAATTACATACTTATTAAGAGAAATAAGGCTAGTCATTCACTAGCTAAAAACCTACTATTAGTGACAGAATTTATAGACCTTAATGATTCTAACTAAAAATTACTTATTGCAAATTGCTTATCTAAACTAACTAAGGCAAAATTAAACAAGACATTAAGCACACAAAAACAATATAAGAATGCAAATGAATAAGCAAATTGAATGTTAAAACCAAAATCATTAGGATTAATCACCTGTGAATTGTAGTCGCTGCCCCTATGGTCCACCTCTTGTTGGATGAGTGACCTTTAAACTAAATCCTAATGCAACCTTGCCATCTAAACGCAACAAATATAAGCCATTAAGCTCAAAATAGCTTATTACTCCATAATGCATCCAATTGAATCAAACTAGAACTCAATGGAACTTTATGAATTTAAATAAACAAAATCAGTAGTTAGAAAGCATTAACTAAATTTGAACAACGTTATACAAGAGAATAACAAAATAAGTCTTATAAACACCCTCTCCAAACCCTTACAGCCCCACACCCACAAACGCAGCAACATAACCAATCACCTTCCCTCAACCGCATCACCACCACTAGTCCACACGAACCACACCCACAAATCTCCTATAAAATCACAAATGTCTAACACTCCTATAATAATAACCACTCAATCAAACCTCCATCAAACACACACACCACATCCATCTGCAGAGAATCTACAACTTCCAAAAAACACCAGATCTATATCTCTCTCACATCATTACACAAAATAATTATCTAAACCACCACACACAATAGAATATAACAACTCATATTAGAAACTACCCAAATACTAAATTTATACCTATCACACCACTCTCACCTCAATATATATATCCATAAGCCATCTATCCCAAACAAACACACATCTCTCAAATCATATAAACAACACTACAAACAACATCAATTACTCATAAATAGATAACTATAATACAATACCAATTCACCTAAGACATCCACCTCACATCTCAACACACGAAAGAATCTAACCCACCACACAACTCTACAGTGGTGATGGGTTTAGGTAGAGTTCAAGTGATGAGTATGGGTGTGGGGGCACGTTAATTGTCGAATAAAGACAAAATCACAATCCCTCCAACGCATGCAACCATATAATCACATATATTAAACTAATACTATATAACTCTCCCCAAAACACTAATCAAAAATAAAAAAGTCAGAGAGGGAATATGAGAGAATTGCATAAAATTCTAATATTTATTAATATTTATAATAAATGAAAAAAGATAATAGTATTTTATATTTATCATTCAATTAAATTTCCTCCTACTACTAAGTAAGTAAAATATAAAGGCTAAGATAATAATAAACTTATCACTATTCCAAGATATAAAAGGAAT
The DNA here is from genome assembly GCA_026074375.1 of Tanacetum coccineum. Lineage (NCBI taxonomy): Eukaryota > Viridiplantae > Streptophyta > Magnoliopsida > Asterales > Asteraceae > Tanacetum > Tanacetum coccineum. Next base: position 29,197 of record BQNB010007071.1, read on the forward strand.
TAGTTAATTAGTATTAATACCGTGAATATAGATCTCTTTTTTTAGTTATACTAAACAGTTTATAGACTGTGAATTTAGTTTTTTTGGAAAGAGGTGGGGTTTAGGGTGGTTGAAATAGTAAAGGGGGGGGGGGGTTTAATTAAAAATGGGGAGGGGGTGATAGTGGTTGGGATTAGATGGAAGGGTGGTTGTTAGGGTGGGGAAGAGGGTTTTATTAGGGGTGAGGGAGATTTGTGGTAAGTTAGGTTTTAGGATTTGTTAAAGGGGTTGAGGTTTTAGGAATGTTAGGAAGGGTGTAGGGTTGTTGGTAGGGGTATGTGGGGGGTGTTGGTAGAAAGGAGCGAATAGTGGGGTGAGGAATTTAGAGAGAGGTATGGAGGGGAACATGGCACAGAAGGGGGGAGGGGTGGGGAGAGGGGGGCCATAATCATCCGGTTGTAATGGAAGGATATGGTTGGTTATATTTAATTATAATGTGGGAATGAGTGGAGATGTGGGGGGTGGAGGGGATAGTTTGAAGGTAGGGTGTGTGTAATGTTTTATAGGAGATTTTTTAAAATTAGTTATGGTGGGAGTGGAAAAGCTTTGGGTATTGTTAGTGTTTAATGGGTAAAAGTTATTGTGAGTTATGGAAGGAGGTTTATAATTGAGGAATAAACTTGTGTAAACATCTCAACTGTTCTGTAACATTTTGCTCATGGAAACACATTAATGGCAATCATTGCAATTTTGCAACTTTTAGGCTCATTGAAATAGGCTACTCCCGATTAATAGAGCACAAAAGAGGAAAATTCGTCTTCCCTGACTTTTCACTAGACTAAACAAAGCTATTAAACAAGATCATTGTCAATATAAGTCCAAATGGTTAAGCTCTTATACTTACAACTTGTGAACTTTTCACTCCCAGGAATAAATAAAAAAAAAAATTTTAATGATTAAGATGGTCTCTACTTTTAAACTCACCATAGATCAACTTTATCTTTATAGATGTAATTCAGCTAAGCTTTACACTCAAGCCAGCCTGTGAGCTTAAATGTTAATAACATAGATAAACCTTGACTCAAAGCTAAAAGAAATTGAAACAAAACTATAAACTTATTTTTAGCGAAAATGAAATTAAACCAGTCTTTTATTTTCAATATAACTATACAATAAAAAAAAATTCCAAATAGAAAATGTTTGTTCTTATTCGACCCCTACTTAGCCGTTCCCCAAATAGCTATCGCATCAACAACTGGTGTTCTATAGTTCAAACCCCCACCATCTCCGCTGCTAAAGGTTGTGGTTATCGCGACAACACGTTTTCCTAACAAAGGCCAAGAACCCAAGTCCCTTAGTTGCAATCACCACCTAGGCCGCGCTCCCTAGTGATGAATGCCTACGAACCTTGATTCCACGTACATAGTTTTAAAAATCCTTAGTTGCGACCCCATCCGAGTCTCACTCTCAACATGGATACGCCAACGATTAAAACTAATATAGCTTTTATTATTCTATTTTGGAATGCTTCATTGGCAACAACAAAATAATGCTATTTTGCATAGAAATGCTTCGGATGGGCATTCTTTTTATAATTAAACTTTTTGGTGAATGAAAAAATCTCACTTTTAGAAAAAATCACTTTATAATTGCAACCAAAATCTTACTTACAAAATAAACGAGATATTTTTCGAAAATGTAAGACTTTTTCTAAAGACATTGGTTGACTTTTATTAAAATTTTTTAAAAATTACAAAGAGCAACGCAGTATGATTAGGTGTGTTAAGAACTTTTGGAATAAAAGACACAAGTCAACATATAAGACTTAGGATTTTCCCAAATAAACCTTGCTTATAGCAAATACACTTATATTAACTGAACATCAACTCTTTGTTTCTTCACATTTTAAAAATCCAATGTAATAGATTTTGTGAAAGCTTAGCCCCACAAAAGGTAGGTTAAAAGAACTAGCTAGGGCATTTCCATCACCCCCGTCAAGTCAAAATTAACACTATTTCTCACCAACGGATTACCTAAAAGTGTGTTTTTTTTTTTCCCCAAACTAATCTTCTAGTAGCTTCTCTTGTAACAAAGAATTTAAAAATTTCCACTTTTTTTTTCACAAAAAGGAATTCATAAAATTCAAGACAAGTTGCGTGAAGTGAGCAAATCAATATCGAAGATATCCTCCCAAACTAAACTGAAACATTGTCCTCGAATGGTTTGAAAATAAGGGTTCAACAGGAATCTAAACAAAATTCTAAGTCATGCCAAAGAATAGATGTTAGATCGATAAAGACAAGGATAGAGATTTCCCACTTTATGAAGAGAAGATTGGAGACCATCAATGGAAATTGTGGGCATTGCTTTGTTCTTCCACAATCTTGGAACCCGCATCCTCCAAAAATCCGGAAAACCTAGACAAACAATCACAAAACAACCAACAAGAAACAAAAAGAACAAGCCTCCTCTTATCTTTTCATGTTAGGCTCAAAAAATGACTTTAAAACGATTAGTTATTGTTCACCAAGTACACAAGCTATACTTTGAAACCCCCGAATTGATTTGTCCTTGGGGAGAGCAAAAAAAATAGAAAGAAAATAAAGGTTAAGCATGGGGTTGCCTGGGTGCCTCCACGAATCGCTTGTATATAAAAGAGTCCCCAAGCTGACTCATTTCCCCAAACTAGGTATCATATGTGTCCCAGGTCTCACATCTAGGATAATCACATTAGGACATCTTTTCCAAAATAGTGTTTCCGCCCCTATGAACCATTGACTTTAAAATTGGACGCATCCTTTTGAAAAAGTTCAATTGTTCCATATGGGTACAACATATACAATCGAAAATAGGTCCCGACCATCTGGACTTACGCTTCCCCGTAGAAAATTCTTTAGCCGTTGATTAAAAAGAAGCCCATTGATCCCCAACATTTAAAAAACACCAGTTTTTAATTTTTTGAATCATGTCACAACCCCTTTTTTTGTTTTCTCCTTAGAAACAAAGAAATCTCATAAGCTTCATCCCTTAATTCATTAACTCATTAATTTGTAACTTTCCTAATGTTACCCGCAAATTAAAGATCTAAATTATTTGCTTAAGGCCCCAAAAAGCTTATGTTCCCAACTCAATAGGATGGACAATCTTTTCCATAAACCAACCTATAAGAGAGTACACCAAAAGTGTTTGTAGCGGTCCGAAAGCCCAAAGACATCGTCAATCTATCACCCAAGAAGCTCTATTCTCACCTATGTTCTTTCTTAAAATCCTTTTAATTCCCCAAATTGAAAACCTCAACTATACCACTTGATGACAATCTTTTGAGGGTGGTAAGGAGTCGAAAGACGATGGGTCACGCCATACATTGCCATGACCTTTGATAATTGGTCATTACAAAAATATGTGCCTCTATCACTTATTATAGCACGAGGGGTTCCAAATCTAGCAAAAAGACTTTCAAGAACGTTACAAACAACATCAGCACATTAGTAGGTAAAGCCTTAGCTTCCACCCACTTGGACAAATAGTCCACCGCAACTAAGATGTACTTATTTCCCCTACTTGATGGAAATGGACCCATGAAATCAATCCCCCTACAACGCAAATATCTCACAAAACTGTATTCATTCTAATCTGTGGCATCTCATCTCTTGTGAAGCGATTTTGGCCTTGTCTTTACAAGCATCGCAATGTTTAACCAAGTTGAAAGCATCTTTATAGATGGCGGGCCCAAAAGAATCCCAGGCAGAGACTTACGAGCGGTGTAAATTGGCCATGATGGGCCTCCGTAGGGTCCGTTGTGACAAGCCATGAAATCACATAGCCTCTTTTGCCAAAGAACACATCTCTAATGACCTTTGTCCGCACCAATATTTTAAACAAAGTATGGGTCATCCAATAGTAAATGTTTAGTATCTTTGAGAAATTACTCTTTGTTGTAACTCATGATCCTTTTTAAAACAAAATACCGCCATGGTAGTTCAGCTAAATCGGGCGAACCAGTGGCGTGGTAAATTATCACTAAGCACATTCCACATTGTTAAGCACATTATTTCCAACAATATTATCATTATCATATAATCACGATAGATTATCATTCACATTAAGCCTTTGGACTCTTCAACTTTCCCAGTGGACTCTAAAGGAAAGATTCCGGTTTATATTTTGCTTTTCAAGTTCACATTTTTGTGAGGTTCTCTATCTAGAAAGGTGATCGGGCGCTACATTCTCAGCTCCTTTTTTGTCCCTTAATTTCAAGATTTGAACCCCCCCCCCCCCCCCCCCTTAGGAGTAAAAGAATCCACCTAAGTATCCGTGACTTGCATCTTGCTTAGCCCATTAGGTACTTAATAGCCGAAATTAATCCGTATCCACTATGGAGCTTTGATAAGACTAGAAAGGTCAAAAACTTCTCCCAAGCTTATACAACACTAGCATTTCCTTTTCGTTTGTATATAATTGAAGATTGAGCCCCCCGGTCCCATAAAGTCGTATACTCGCATAGTGAATAGGATGAAAGTGTTTATCCTTTCTTTGACCTAAAACAGCTCCAAGAGCAAAATCACTAGCGTCACACATGATTTCAAAATCGTAATCCCAATTAGGCACAACAAGTATTGGTGATTCAATCAACTCTTTCTAATTAAAAGCTTGTTTACACTCATCCGAAAGACAAAAGGAGTTTCTCTTTTCAAAGAATGAGTCATGGTCTTGCAAATTTTTGAAAAATCTTGAATGAACCCTTCGAAAAACCCGCCTGACCTAAAAAAACTTCAAACTCCTTATTACGTGGGTCCGGAAAGTTAATTTATCTAACACTTATTCTACTTTGCCCAAGTCAACTTCCTAAACCCGCTTTTTAGAAATTTTATGGTCCCCAAAAACTATCCTCTTTACCATGAAATGTCAATATTCCCATTAAGCACAAGATTTTGTTTCTTCACATCGAGTAAGCATTTTATCAGATTATCAAGGCACTTTGATTTGAAAAAAATTATCCCCTAAAAACCGAAAGTCATTCCATCAAAACATCCATGGTTTTTCTCTATCCATTCATGGAATAATGGCCGACATGCACCTTTGAAAAGTGCCCAGTTCGCATACAATGGCCCAAAGGCATTCTTTGTAGGCAAAGGTTCCTTAAGGGCAAGTAAATGTAGACTTATCTGTCTTGTGGTCAATCGGGATGTGAAAGGTACACTGAAAATCCGTCTAATATACAATAGAACTCATTCCCCGCTAACCTTTCAAGCATTTGATCCATAAAAGGTAAGGGAAAATGGTCCTTCCTAGTGGCATCATTTAATTTCCTATAATCAATGCAAACTCTCCAACCTTCACAAGACGATTGGAATAAGTTCATTGTTATCATTCATCACCACGGTCATCCCTCCTTTTTTTGGAACGCAATGAACCGGGCTAACCCATGGGCTATCCGATATGGGGTAATATCAAGCCTTGCATCAAGAAGTTTGATGACACGTTTCCTTAATACCCTACATGTATTAGGATTGACCCTTCTTTGCATTTAGAACCACCTGAGGGCTTTAATCATCCTCCAGTAAAATTTTGTGTGTACAAAATTTTGGGTCAATTCCCTTAATGTCGGAGATTTTCCAAGCTAGAGCACTTTTGTGAGCCTTAAGAACCTCAATAAGTTTTACCTTCTCATACTCTACTCTTTTAAGAGTCTTTTTGAAATTATGCTGGTATTGTTAATATCTTTTCAAGGAAAATGCGTAATACAAGAAGAGAAGGCCACTCTTTGAGTTTAAGGTGGAGTGGTTCCTCATGATGTTTGTGACCGATTCAACATTTATGACTTTCCTTTTTAAACCAAAAAGGAGTGATTGAGTGGAAAAAGGATCATCATTTAAAACTTCAAGCAATTTTTCCAAGTAAGTTACATCACCCTCCTCATCACTAAATTCATCATTTAAATCCATGTTTAAAGATTCATCATGTTTTAAAAACTCTTCTATTTCTTCCTCAAGAATCATCTCACTTCCAAAATAACTATTTCCTCAAAAGGAGTGAAAGAAGGAGTTCCAAAATGATAGAAGGTGGAATCACCAACTCTCGTAAAGACTAAGACTTTTTTTGGAGTATACTCCGCACAATTGCATCAATAAGGTCCAATTCGTTTCAACTGATTCAAAATTATCATAAGAAATCGTGGGAGTGTCACCACACTTTTAGTATCAAAGAATTGTTCATCCATGTCTTAAAAATATCTCCTCCCCTTCATAAACATCAATCAAGGCATGAGCAGTGCTCAAAATGGCCTTCCAAAAATCAAAAGTAAACACAGGGGTCCGCAACAAGTCCAATATCAAACAAAATCGACTATGGAAGTAAGAATTTTTCGACCTTAAACGAACGACATTTTCGACTATCCCAAGGAGGTTAGAAAGGGTGCGGTTCGGCTAATTCTAGAACCATTCTAGTACTTGTAAGGTCAGGAAGTCCAAGTTTCTTTCACCAAATAGACAAGGGCATGAGATTGATACTTGCACCTAGATCCGTAATAGCCAAGTGATTATCAACTCCCAAAATCCCAAGGAATGAGTAAATGTCCTGGTCATCCAAGCTTTTTCCGGGAAGCTTTTTGCAGAATACCGCGGAGCAATTAGCGCTTCAGTTGGTGTCTTTGTTATCTCAATCAACCATGTCCTGTGTTAATTTAACATCTTGTTGACCATTAAGGCAATTTGGGCATGTGGACAAGAGCATCCAGCAAAGCTAAGCTCAAAGTGAAGATCACGAAAGATTTCTATGAACTTTGAAGCTAAGATATCATCTCTTTCACGATTCTTGGTCCTTTTCAACCCTTGAAGGGTAAGGCAAAATTTGTCTTAGTCTTGAAAGTTCATTAACAACCTAGCTCAACAATGGGTTCTTTTTCTCTATTTTGGACCTTTTCCTTGATTTGAACTACCGTAAGGTTTGGACTCTTACGTACTTTGTCCAACATTGTGGTTGCACTTGGTCCTTTGTCACATCCTTCCTTTGCCATCCTATTGTCGCCCGGATGGGAGACATAAGGAGGAGCAAAGAGGTAATGTCCATCATAGGCCTAAACCCCTCATATAGTGCTAGCCATGACTTCATTTCTAGGATTTAGGAAAAAGTATGATATTACTTTCGGTAAAGTTCCTGAACCCTGATGCATTGTATTTCCCATTTGCTTTTGAAAAACATGTAAGCATCATATTTTGAAGAAAAAAAATACCTTTGCTCATGTTGAAATCTTGTGTGTTTCCCGTTTGTGAAATCATATAAATTCTTTTGCAAAATTATGGTCAAAGTAAGACAAACATTGCTTTGTGGTAAGCCTCTAATCTCAGCATAAGTCACCGGAACTTGTGTACTCGGGGCTTGATAAGCTAGACTTGTTGTGTTAACCCGAGTTAGCTCCAAGGTTAACTTGGTTGAGTTTGGTTTTTACATTCCAGATCCCACTTATAACCCTTGGTTTCCATATGTATCCTGGTTAGGTCATAAGCTTGTGGATTGGTTTGAGTAAAACCACGTGGTCTTAATTTGGTTTGCTAAGTTTTGGGAGGACTGATCCTGGAATTTCCATATTGAACAAAGTTTAACCGACCGAAGCGGTTTGTTGGAAATTGTTGCAAATATTTATCATGATAACAACCGGGTACTCATAACCTCCCCTAGTCAATGTGCACACATTCTAACTCTGAATAACTACCACCAGTATTAACCTTCCTCCACGCGCTTTAATCGAACGGGAGTTAGGACAAGAGCTTTCATCATATTTTTTCATCACCTTCATTTCATTCCTAAAAGTCAAAGTCATCTTTCTATCCTGCTAATGTCGCTGCCAATTTGCTGGAATTCAAAGTTAGATGATGAGAGTAGAAGAAATGGAGGAGCCATCGTACTCACTCGCATCACGGCGTCCTGAACATCTAACTTTGCTTTATCTCTATGAATTGAAATCTTCTTCGGTTGACTTTTGAGTAAAAGAAAATTGCCACCGGCAGCGGAATAAAGAATCTTGATTCATTATAGCACAATGAATTATAAAATGTGTCACTTGTGCATGAGCGAAAAACCCTTGGTGAGGACACTTCTTAAAGTACCTTGAAACCTTCCAAGCTTCGGAAAAGATTCTTAGCATTTGTCGAAATTCGTTATTCATTCCGAAATTGTAGTCTAGAAGTGGAAAGATAAAAGATGACGAAGCTTATACACTAAGTCATCCCATTGTAAGATAAATTCGGGTTCAATTGTCGAGCCATGTATTTTGGCAACCCCGTCCCCCCCCCCCCCCCCCCCCCCCCCCCCCCCCCCCCCCCACACACCCCCCCCCCCCCCCCCCCCCCCCCCCCCCCCAATAGAAATGGAAAGAAAGATGTTTGATGGTGGTTTTTAGGTACAACCGGGTACCTTTGATTATTAGTTTAAGCTCTCAAAATGACGAATCTGAGCACTGAGCCCTCATCATACCACCTCGAAAAATTCGATTTTGAACAAGATTAATGAGAGAGGATTTTAGTTTCAAAATTTTGAGACATTGATGTAGTGTACAGACTATATCACTTTTCAAACCCCTCGTGGTTAGCTATGAAGATGCTTGGCTCGGTCGTAAGACCAAAGAGCTCGATATCATACGGCCATTTGAAAAAAAATTCGGAAATCTTATCAACAAATAGGAATTGCCTCTTGTTGATGTCGAGAACGTCACGATTACGTCTTCTCGGAATTGAGTTGTTTTTTTTTTATACCAAGGAATTAACGAGTGCGCATGCAACCTAGTGAAAATAAGTAAAAAGAAGAATTTGAGAATAAGAAGGATTAATTTCTAGGAAATTTACGATTTCTATAGTATTATGAGGAATGAAAACAAAAGAAAGAAATATTTTTGGCATACCGTTAATTAACAAGCCGTTCACGATAAGTCTCCTAGATTACGCACAAGTAAGCGGAAAAGCCTTAGCGAGCCGCAATGACTTCTAGCATTACGTTCACCTTTCCTTAATTCACCTAATAGTTTGTAAACTCGAAGTCCGTCGTACCGTGCAAGGTAACTTCACGATTAGTTTGTTGTTTTATTGGAAGGGTTTAAGATGGATAGCTATATCCAAATTCTGTTATTTTTATTATTTTATTTTTTCACTAATTCTGATAGGAAACGAGAATTAATGAACGTTTTGTATTATTTTTTATACAAAAATAGCAAAGTAACTTCCAAAAAGGAAGGGTCTCAAAACTATACCTCAACCGAATATCCTCAAAAATTCGTTCACATCTTCCTCCGCAACGGCGCCAAAATTTGTATAGCGGTATATAAGACACTAAGACAAATTTATATATATAAAATAATATATTATATATATATATATATAGATTATATATAAATATATTAATAAATATATAAAAAATATAAGATATAGATATATAATATAAATATTTTTAATCCCGTTGAAACAATTCTTCCAAATAATCTTCTCAAACAAGAGAAATAAAATTATAAAATCTCACTTTAAGAAAACACAATATTATATTTTAACCGGGAATATATCTCTCGGGTCGTATTCCCAGACGAAGTCTTGAATTGAGATTCGAGGGAATAATTCGGATTCCGAGTCAAAATATACAAGGATAGTTGTAATTCTTTGAATTACACTACTGATATAATTGCACAATTAAACTATAGAACAATTAAAGAATTAAAAACGTGTAACTAATTACGAAAAATTAACAAACGTGACTTTAAAACGCGAGCTAAAAATAAAATTTAAAATCGAAGGCAATACTTTTAACAAAGTTTTAATAACTAAAAATCACAAATTTAAAATAAAATTATAAGAAAAAGAATTAGATAATTTTAATCAATTGGTTGAATTTATTTATGATTTTAAAGAAATAATAATTACTAAAATAAACGTTTTCTAAAAAATAACACTAAAATTCTATTTTATTTTTCAAAACAATACTATATTTAAAAGAAAATTACACAAAAAAATTAGATTTTTTCCAAACATTTTATCTATTTCTAATGATTTCTTAAGAAAAAGAAAATACTAAAAATCTATTTTAATTCCTAATAAAATACAAATTTAACTGGAAAAAATAAGAAAAATGGTTTTTAACAACTAGAAAATTGCAGAAATTCCAATGATTCCAAAATTCCCAACTTTAAAACCAAATGAACTCTAATTTTTGCCAATTAAAAACTATACCCTAATTTATTAAACTAATTTCAAAAATATAAAAACTATTTTATTTATCCCAAAAGACTAGGGTAGAAATTGTAAATGTAAAGTGAAAGAAAAGGGTAGCGTGGTGAATAACTAGAATTATACACTACAAAAAAACAGACAACCTCGAACTAGTTGAAAAAGTACCCAATAGACCCTAGAAAACTACGATTCAGCTTATATTGGCTATTAAAAAATGAAAATTAGCAAAAACTTAAAACTAAAAAGTTGAACTTGAGCTTATACACTACAACTTTAATAAAAGCTCTTGGACATTTTATCCACAGAATAAGCTAGAAAATTAGCATATAAATATTGCGTTACAGAGAACTTAAGCTTTTCTTTGAAATATTTCTAACTTTTTAAACTTTGGCTATTCCTAGCTTATATACTTGATGAAAAAAAAAACTAAAAGAAGCGTAATGAAGATTGAGATGTGAACTAAGGGTTTCCTAAAAAGGGCATAAGCAAGAATGTAAACTAGATCTTAAGTAATTTTATCCTAAAATGTAAAGGTTTCAAGCAAATTATGATATAAAAGCAAATCCTAATTAAGCTATCTAGTTCAAATATAGATTGCTAAAACTGAGAAAATTTGGAAATAAGAAGCTATACTATGTTTATTGACATAAACCAGTAAAAAGGATTTTAAAAAGTACAACTAAATAAAAAATCTAAAGAAATAAAAGTACATATAGGCTGCTGCTATAATAACCACTTTGCAAGAAAATTTAAGCTAGACTAAGCTTTAAAATAAACATAAGAGATGATCTAAAATAAAGCCTAAATGAAGTCTACAAAGGTGCTTAAAACGAAATTCTACTCTTCGTTCAAAGCTAAAAAGTAGCTTTAAAAATGATAGAGCAACAGCAGTATAACTAAGTTAATACTGCGTTATCTATAAACTTGGTAAACTCTAGTGCCGCCAAATCTACTTTAAAAAAACCATAAACTCACTCACTAGTGTGGACTAAACCTCATGAACCAACATTGGAACTCTAAAATGATATAAAAAACTTAACTACAAAATCTAGCTTGAACAATAAAAAACTGCACTGGTGCTAATTCACATATTTTTAAACCATAGAATCCTTTAAAAAATTCAATTTTACTTCAGAAACCTCTATAAATCTTGTCTTTAATGAAAAACATCAACTAAAGTAATGAATTAAACTTTTGAGCAATTGACTTTAAGAGCCAAAGTTTGTTAATCCTAACACTCCTAAACTTTTTTGAACATTTCCTTAACACTTTTTAAATCAAAATTATTTAACACTAAATATCTAAAATACCTTTTATCTTACTCTATCCTATAACTAGCCTAATTGAGCTTATTAAACTACCGAAAATTACTACTTATTAAGAGAAATAAAGCTAGTCGAGTTCAGCTACATAAACCTCTATTTATGGACAGAAATTTAAAGACCTTAAGGGGATTCTAACTAAAATTACTCAAGCAAATTGCTATCTAAACTAACTAAGCAAAATTAAACAAGATTAAGCACACACAAAGACAATATAATAAGCAAATGAATTAAGCTAATTGAATGCTAAAACCAAAATCATTAGGTTAAACCTGTGAATTGTAGTCTCTGCCCCTAGGTCACTCTTGTTGAGTGAGTGACCTTTAAACTAAATCCTAATGCAACCGTGCACTCTAAACCCAAACAAGATAAAGCGCATTAAGCTCAAAATTGCTTATAAAATCCATAATGCTCCAATTGAATCCAAACTGAACTCAATTAACGTTATTGAATTAAAATAAACAAAATCAGTATATTAAAAGCTTTAACCTAAATTTGAACAACTTTAGAAAAAAGAAAAACAAAAATAAGCAATATTGAGCTTATTACATAGCTTAATAGCTAAAAACACTAAAACATGAAAATTTTGAGACAAACACAACAGAACTATTTTATTGCTTTAAAAGAAGAGGTACAAAATAAGATTCCGAGAAACAACTGTATTTAAAAGTTTAAAAAGCTTAATTTTTCGCAAAATAATCATACTGCGTGAAGTGAAAAGAGATAAATTACAAAAAAAAATGACTAACTAACGACTCACTAACTATTACAAGTTTATTAAAATGATAAGAGGTAATCAAGATGATGAGAACTCCACATTCACAGCCTTGATCTTTTCAACTGGACCTCTAAGGTCCGTGGAGTCTAAATGTGAGGTGTTCGGGACCAATAGGAATTGTTGCCACGTCATAGGAAATGACGTGGGAGGGTGGTGGTAAATCGATGGTGGGGTGTGGTAAGCAAGTCGGTAAAGAGTTTGGAAGAGTTTGTGGTTATTGATTCGGTATTTTTGGCAGAAAATGTTTAGAGGTATTAGGACAAAGAGTTGCCCGCGATTGTATATTTGAAACTTGAGTTTATATGGCACAACTAGCCCTTGTTGTTTTTTGTAAACCAAGCGCTTGAATTCCATTTTTCTTTGGCATCATTATCTTTGTGAAATGTGCAAACTCAGTCCCTTGTAGTTGATAACTTTTATTTTTTCTCTAAAAGCAACTTTTAATCTTTTTGCAAACGATTAGTCCCCTTAAAACTAGCAACCTTCCAAATTAAGCCCTTGTAATCTTGAAAGTGTCAATATTGGCCTTGATACTTTGATAATTGAGCTTGACTTTGATTTTTGATAATTTGACTGGACCTGCTTCGATCCAGCATTTGATATTGGTTCAAATCTCCTCTTTGTACTTGTCTTTTTCGTTTTCTGTTGCGGTTTTGGCTTGTTTTTGCTCTTTTTGACTTTAATATCCTTTCCTGCACATTATGACACAAAAGCACACATATTTCCATCTTTTGGCATATTTTTGGATTTTATTGGCGAAATCCTGGGTACTTTATATATACAATTTAACACTTATCAAAAAGCTTTTATAAACAATTTCTTTCCACCTTCGTTATTTAACCATCTTTTACTTGAAATCAGAAATTTCTCTCAAAACGAATGTGAAAGTTTAATCGACGCTTGGTTACGACTCAAGAACAAACTTCAAAAATGCCATGGGCACGGCCTGACCAAAGAATCTATTATTCAAATATTCTATCATGGTCTAGACGAACCCACTCAAGGAATCCTGAACGAAACAGCTGAGTGGAAACTTCCTACAAAATCCGAAATCAAGGCTTTCAATTTCTTAATGACGAAGTGCTTTTCGAACGTTGATTGTCCACTAATAATCCCAAACAAGACATCATCAAAAATTTATTGCTCTCGTCAATGAATAATAGTCCTAGTGATTAATTCTCGATTAATGGAAAAATTGGAAGCTCTAACTTTAAAAATGGATTCTCAATTCCAAAGCTTAAAAGAGGAGATGCACGAGATGCATAAGAATTATAATAACCGCGAAGGTGACCACGCTTCTAAGAATGATGACACGCTGATGTGTGAACGTCATGAAGCAAATTACATCCAATCTGAAGGTAATCAAAATCAAAATTCTCATAATTTGTTTTCTCTTGAATCCCATCATGATCCTAATGATTCCAAGAAATCTCTCACAGATTTAAACAATGATGTGAAAAATGATCTCGAAGATTTCAAAAGATGTGTCCGTAGCATGAGAATTGTTCATTTTAAACTTTATGAAAGAGACGATCAATCTAAAACTGATCTCGAAAAAACAATAAACAAATTCTTGGATGGTCAAAGAGTTGCAAATATGTATGTCAAGTAGAATGTTAACGATATGATTATAAAGACGAAGCAAAACGAAAATAATTTCCAAACTAAAATTAAAAACATGGAAAGAAAATTAGATGAGTGGCCGAAGTCTCAAAACGTATCTTCAGAACAAACCGATAGGGCTAACCTACCTCCTACTCAAGCTCAAACCGAGCAAGTGAATACCGTATTAACCGGGAGTGGAAAGTCCGATGATTATATATATAGTAGAATACACATGCTTGGCATTTTGTTTAGCGCCGTATCTTTCAGAATTCAACCGAGCACTTATAAGCCCCGGGAAGTCTCGTTTATCTTATATTTATTTTTCCCGTTTTTCCCACTTTTATTTTATTTTCTAATTACGCATAATGCTTAACTTAAGTGTGGGGGAAAATTAAATTGAAAAATCAGACTCATTATTAATTTGTAACTTTTGTTCGTCCTTGGTAATCTAAAAATCTATTCTTGTTTTTAAATTTCTTTTGCCACTTAGGTTAATATATTAGAATAAAACTTAGTAAATAAAATAAAGTTTTGAAATCAGAGATGTGTCCCGATTGATAAAGCAGATCCTACTCGGGATTGATAACATTACTTGCGCATTTATAATCATTCCAGTAAATATGTGAGGATTTTGAGCCTGTATATAGCATACGTATTTTATGCTTGATTCCTTTGATTATGAGTGTGCCGGTGATTTATTGATTCTAGAACTTGTGCTTGATAATCATTACGAGACCGCAACGAGATCACGTTCGCGTGATATAGGTATTTTTATGTGATAAAGAGGCAACTTAGGATTTAACCAAATTAGCCCATCCATTTCATATTATTTATTCTTTTAGCTAATTACACTGATTAGCTAACCATCCAAATGAAACCCTTATGTTAGCACTCATCTTTTGTGCTAGATACCCCTAGTTTAACCCACCGAGCCATTCTATTCATCTTTCTCATCCAAAAAAAAATACAAAAATATATAACCTTTAGCCTAGCCTTACCCCTTGTCGAAAGTCCCTATGGTTGGTTGCTAGTTGCTCAGAATGATTAGTTGATTTTTGCTTATGGTTTTCTCACGCTTTGCTATGAGTGTTGCACCATTTCAATGAAGATGAAGAAGGCCTGCTTCATTTTCGTATTTTTTGTGGGGTATTCTTATCTCAAGTGTGGGGGAATTGTTAGTTGTGTGAAGGACTGATTAAAAGGAAAAAAAAGTTATAAAAAATCTAAAAAAAGAAGAAAAGAGAGAAAAAGAAAAGTATGAATAATAGTTGAGATGTTGGTTGCTTGTGACGTATTGCTATATTAAATTTGTGCCAGTTTGATTATGATCGAGAGAGGTTGAATGTTCGATAACCTCGCGGGTTTGTGGATTGTCGTAACTAGCAACGTGGATTCTTGGACTTGTCGACATGTATATTATAAAACCATTTCCAGTAAATATTTCCCATGCCTTATCCACACCACTACTATCCCTTAGACTAACGTTACAACCCTAATTAAAGTCCTTTTTTGATATTTATACCTGGTGCTTACGCCATGTCGGTGCAGTTTTGTTTCTTGTACAAGCCTATGGTAACTTAATGAATCATGCCTGAGCAATTGAGTGTGATTTCCTTTTTATCCTGTATTACATCACATACGAGTGTTTGAGTGAATTCTACTTTCCTTCTTCGTGAGGTGCTTAGTCATGTTATACAACTTGAAGATCGTTGGGTATTGTCAAACATCTTTGTTTTCACATATTAAAAATCCAAAAATATTTTTAAAATTCTATGTTTGTTTGTAAAGCTTATTATTTTTCCTTATTTTGCTTGAGGGCAAGCAAACCCTTAAGTGTGTGTGTGTGTGTGTGTGGGGGGGGGGGAGTAGGGGGTGGCTTGCGCCTATTGCACTGTATAGTTAAAATAAACCAAAAAATTTTCCGGAAAACTTTTCTTCCACACTCAATTTAACTATTTTTTTAAATTAAAAAAACTAAATGAATAAGTCTGGATTATATATATAATATATATACTATTATATATATATATATTATATAATAAAAACTTTCTTGTCCTTGCTCCCCCCACCCCCCACCTAGGACCTTCTGAGTTATAAATATCTTTTCTTAGATTTGCTTGATAGGGCAAGCAAAGTATTAATGTAGGAGGATTTTGATAAACGCTCAAAATTATAACAATTTTTATACATGCGTTACCAGTAATTATTATATATATTAATATATATATATTATAAATATATATATAATAGAATATATATATATATTATATAATTATAATAACTTTTGGTATAGACTAGAGTATATTTGCTATTGTATGTTTCTTGTGGTATAGAATAGAGTATATTTGCTATTGTAGGTTCTTGGGATGTGTCGTGGAAGAAAGCGGAAGAAAACACGAAGAAATGAAGCTTAAACGAAGAAAAGACACAAGTTGAATGCTTCCCGACACATGTTCACTGTTTTGATCATAACTCGGTCATCCGAACTTCGTTTTAGTTGGTTCAAGCGGCCACGTGAGCGGAATTCAATTATCTACAACCATGAAAAAGGCCAACTACTTAAAACGACCAAAGTACGCCGCACTAGCAGAAAGTGCGGCGTACTTTTTCACCAGAACTGAAAAGTTATTTAATACCCAAAGTGTGGCGGTTTTACCCAAAGTGCGGCGCACTTTTGAGGTGGTGGAGAAAATTAAAGGCAATTAAATGAAGTGTGCATTAACCCCCTATGTGCAGCGCATAAATAAGTTTGTGCGGCGCACTTTGGCTCCTGAAAAGCCTATAAATACCCTCCTTGGCTCCCTCATTTCACATACTCTCACCCTCAAACCCCCAATTCATTTAGAACACTTAGAATTGGTGTTTTTGGTTATCTTGGCTTGACAAACCAAGGAAACAAACACCCCTTCAAACCACCATCAATTTCCAGATTTTAATCAATCCAAGGAAGTAGTAGTGAAGTGTAATTCGAATCTATAAGCGATTGTAACAGAATTGTTTATAGTTTCGGGGTTTTGGCTTTGAATATAATAAATTGTTCTTGAGAAATTCTTGTGAAATCATCATCATTTGCTCTTGGAATTTGGTATAATCTTGTTTATCCTTTGAATATGATTATTATTGAATTGTTTGAGTTCATAATGTGTTTTATTACTTCTTTGATTATGTAGTAATCTTGTGTTTGTTTAGACACTATATGATCTTGGATATAAAGCGTTTGGATATGTGTTTATTGAATTGGTAAAATATATTTTATATAAGAATATAGGCCGAAAGGGTTCTTTTATATATGTGTTTGATAATTCCATTTAATATATTGGTTATAATAACTTATAAAGGCCGAAAGGATTTGTTGTTATTAATCGATATAATCACTCGTTATATTTAAAGGCCGAAAGGATTTGTAACTTGTGAAATCTTTATTCTCTAAACTTATAAACACTATTCCAAACACTTCATTGTCTTAGTGATCATTGCCTAAACAAACATACCTTAATCATTTGATTGAATCATCTCTTCATTGCTTTCTTTACAATATTTGATATATGCACGATTTGGTTAATTTGATCCGTGACAATCATTTTAGCCTTAGCACCATAATTACAAACTGTGAAAACTTCAATTCCCGTGGAACGACCTAAAATTAACTAAAGCTATACTATACACGAACGGGTATACTTCCCGAGTGTTGTGTTTTTAGTAAAAATCAGTATTTCTAGTATTATAAATTTAAAGCTTGCAAAACACACATCATTAGTTGATGAAGTACTTGATGAAGGTGCATCTTGATCAATGGTTGTTGATGAAGGTGAACCGGCTATATCAACAGCTCTTGGTGCAGCAGCTACTGGAACTAGAGAAACAACACTTGATGGAGGGTTGAAGTATTCATCGAACATGGGTTAGAACTGTCACACCCCGCCAAGGCAGAAACGCGAGGCGCGACGAGAAAAGGAATCATCACAACACATTGGCGTTTATATAGAGAAACTAAAACATGCATAAAATACCAGGCATAGACACGCAGTGTTATGAAAATACCCAAACACATCAACAAAATCCAAAAGGCGTCTGACATTGAAATGAAGGTAGTTCATGTCAACGCCATGACATGCAAACATTCATACATCCTAACAAAGCAAAACAAATAACATTCATCATCCAAAACAAATAACGAAATCTAGATAACTAAACTTCGACAGCTGCCTACGGTCTATCTAGCCACTTTTTCAAACTTTAATCTCATCCTGCTGAATACCTAAAATTGATGCTTATACGTCAACACAATGGTTGGTGAGAAACATAGGTTTTCAGACACACATATTCAATCGATCCCAATTACTCTGATTATAAAACAATACTTTTGCATGATAATTATGCTAACTAACATACAAGCTAACATGCAATTCAATCCAATCATATCAAACCAATAAAATCATATACTGGGTAGGCGTACCCATCCGATCCCACATAACCAACACTGAGTAGGCGTACTCATCTGATCCCTTAGACACCAAGCAGACGACCTAAATCTCTCTTGGATCACACCAAATCCTTTTCCCTTTAGCTCAGGCCATGGATACCCGCAAGTAATCCTCCCGACTAGGCAATAATTCCTTCCACTAAACAGGTCATGGATACCCTCAAGTAACCCTCCTAAGTTAGTCCACACATCAATATCTCATCACATAACATGTAGCACATAACGCATATCAGTCACATAATAGTCCATACATTAACACTAACACATAATCACAGGAATTCAAAACTCATTTCAACACTTGCATCATTTCCATCCCAAGTTTAAAACATAGTAAAAAGTGGGACTATGTAACTCACCTGAATGCTCAAAACGCAGCTTCCAATTCCTATCATGCAACTATACAAATAAATAAACACGGTTACACGCGACCAAGCTAAAAGCTCTAGTCCATGTAACACACATATGATGGATGTATAAGGGTGTGATTAACCATCATGGGTCACCCCGACACCATGCCCAACCTTAACTACTTCATTAACTCATTACACTAGTTAACTACAATTTGTTCAAAAATGCAGAATTTTAGTGTATCATTACTAACTCAAAACCCTTACTTGCTAACCTTCATAAATTATACCAAAAATCACCTAAGTTCATTTATGAGTTTACTAACTACCTTGTGATTCCCAACTACTCATTACATGTGCAACTATCCCAAATAAAATCAAACTTCAAAACTGTCCCCATTCGGATCTGATTGCACACTAAAAAGTATGGCACTAATTACCCTACTTAGACACACAATCCGAAGCTCTCCTTCTAGGGTTTCTTTATATACATATAGAACTTAATCACTGTAGATTGGATAACCTTAATTCCACTTTTAAGTTAGGGTTTTACCCTCCAAAACATGACCTAATTCTGACCCGTATTTACTGTTTTGACAACTTTTCTTGTAACCAATATTTAACCAACTCCTAGAACTCCAAAATCATTCGAGGCCAGACTTTTTGAAAACTAAACTCTTTAAACTACAATTTAGGCACTTGAATCATATCAAAACACATTTTTATCATCTAGATATCATTAGTTTAACACAGCCCTAAATTCTGCTCAACACTAAATCACAAATTAACGCGATTTAAGCCTAACCATTTACATCCATATGATCCTAATTAAACCCTAAACACTCTAGTATGATTAATACATCCTTAATTACAAAAGTTTTTTTAACCCTAAATATCCATCATAATAATTGTTACATGTTTTAAAGAAAACTAAACAAAAGCTTAATTGAAACATACCTAAACCTTGATTCTTGAATCACTAAATCACCAACTTGATCTTGATTAAAAAAATCTTTTTTTCTTCTTGCTTGGTTCGGCCGATCAAAAGGAAAAGGGGAGAGAAAAAGTGATTTAGGGTTTTATTAGATTTGTATTTATACTAATAGAATCCTAGTTGTAATCAATTTTTTTTCTTTTGTTTTCTTTTATCCTAACCGGCCGAACACCCCTTTAATTATATTTTTTATTTATTTATTTTATTTATTAATTAACTAATTATCTTCATTACCTTAAGTTTTCATAAAAACTTAAGCTAATTTGGGCAAAACTTTTTACATAAATGCAGCTTACTAAACTTTCTAAAAATAACTTTTCATTTCTCATTTCACTTTCTATATTTAGAAAGTTTGCTACAAACTTCCATATTTCACCCACTTAACTTATCTCCAACATAATACATTTCCCATTAGCGCTTAACACAAAATCATCCAACTATCGACGTAGCATTGCATGCGATACGCCATTCTTTTCCATTATCACTATAAGTGAACAAATGAAATACCCATCACCAAACAGAAACGCACTCACAATCAGATGATCATACACCTCAAAACAATATCAAGCACCTATTCAAACCACTTAGCACACATATATATTACACACATCACACAAGAATCACACAAAAATAAACTCTTAGCCATTTCTAAAGGTACCACTAACCCGATTAAATCTCGGATGTTACAGTATCCCCTCCTTGAGGAAATATCATCCCGAGATTTAACTAACAGGCTCAACAACTCGGTCCACAAACAATTGTGGATACTTAATCCTCATCTGGTCTTCGTGTTCTCAAGTAAACTCAGGACCACGTTTTAAATTCCATCTAACTTTCACAAGCACTACCTTCCTATGTTTCAACTTCCTAATTTCTCGATCTATAATCTCTACAGGTTCCTCGACAAAACGAAGTTTCTTGTCGACCTTGATCTCATCTAATGGCACATGCAAATTAGCATCCGCCAGACACTTCTTCAGATTTGACACATGAAAGGTGTCATGCACGCTATTCAACTCCTCAGGTAACCTCAACCTATAAGCTACAAGGCCAATCCTTTCAAGGATCTCAAACGGTCCTACATATCTCGGTGCTAACTTACCCTTCTTTCCAAACGCACTACGCCCTTCCAAGGCGACACCCTTAATAATACCCGATCACCCACCTCAAACTCTAACGGCTTACGTCTCTTATCCGCATAGCTCTTTTGATGATCTATGGCCACTTTGAGCTTTTCCTTTATCAACACTACCTTATCAGTCGTTTCTTGTACTAACTCAAGTCCAGTCAAACTACTCTCTCCAATCTCTGCCCATAGAACAGGCGACCTACATTTCCTTCCATACAAAGCTTCAAACAGAGCACACCGAATGCTCAAATGATAACTACCACCAAAACCGATACACATGCCCTCATTATATCTTCCAAAGTCTAAATCATACTTTCACTTTGTCCATCCGCTTGAGGATGCTAAGCAGTACTCAAATCCAATCGCGTTTCTAACACTTTATGCAGTGTTTGCCAAAACCATGAGGTAAATCATCCATCTCAATCTAAGTTGATCATCACCAGAATTCTATTCCTTGCTATTATCTCATCAATATAAATCCTTGCCAACTTCACCTCTTGAAATATTCTTGTATAGCTAGAAAATACCAAATCACATCATACTCACTACTTTGAACTAGGAAATTTATTAATAAAATCTATGGTGAATCTATCTCATATTCACTCAAGTATGTCAGGCTGTTTCAGCAAGCCAAAAGTCTTTGACATTGCAGCCTTCACCTCTTAAACAAATCCAACAATTGCTAACATAGGTAGCTATATCCTTTTTTACACGTGGCTACCAATACATGTCTCCAAGGTTATAGTACGTCTTATCCGTTCCCGGATGTACCAAGTACCTTGATGCATGGGCCTCATCCATTACACTTCCCAACAATAGAACCCAAATCCGATCCATAAAGTACAAACTCTCGTCTCCTTTTCTTTCCATCTGTTGATCTAAACCATGTAGCCTTTTTGCGAGTATGTTCTCTTGCTTAAACACCTCACTTTGGGCTGCCAGTATCATTCCTCTTACTCGTCTTAATTTTACTCTCTCCTTTCTACTCAACGCATTACTCACTACATTCGCTTTATCAGAGTATGACACAATCATTCTTCAAAGTCTGAAAAGCCTCTTCTTGTTCTACGCCCCACTCATACTTCTGATTCCTCTCAGTTAGGGAAGTAAGGGGTTCAACAATCTTAAAAAAAATTACGATGAACGTCGGTAGTAACTTGCCAATCCTAAGAATAATCATCCCATTCCTCACTGCCACACTCTTACTCGTGTCCACGTGAATATGTTATGGTTGACCACGTGACCAAGAAAATGCACTTCTTCCAACCAAAACTCACACTTAGAAACCTTAGCATACAGCTTCTCCTTCCTCAGTGACTCCAACACTAACTTCAAATGAACTTCGTTTTCCTCCTTCGACTTTGAGTAGGACAGAATGTCATTAGTGAATACGATGACAAACCTACCTAAATACGGTTTGCAAACCCGGTTCATTAAGTCTATGAAAACCGCTGGTGCATTGGTTAACCCAAAAGGCATAACCGTAGACTCAAAATGTTCTTATCTCGTTCAAAATGCGGTCTTTGGAATGGCATCCTCATGCACTCGTAGCTGATAATAACCTGACCGAAAATCTATCTTTAAGAAAGGACACGCTCCTCGTAACTGATCAAACAAGTCATCAATCCTAGGGAGTGGATAACGGTTTTTAACAGTTAATTTGTTTAAATCTCTATGATCAATACACATGCAAAAAGAACCATCCTTTTTCTTCATGAATAACACAGGTGCTCCTCACAAAAAATGAATAGGTCATAGGAAACCCTTGTCTTGCAACTCTCGAAGTTGTTTATACAATTCTTGCATTTCTGAGGGTGCTAGACGATATGGAGACTTCGCGACTAGCGTCGCCCCATTAACCAAATTGAGGCGGAACTTAACTTATCGTCGTGGTGGTCATCGACAAATCTTCCAGAAACACATCAATAAAATCTCGTACGATGGAAATATCACTTAATTTCGGTTCATCTACCTTTGTGTTCATTAAGTTTTTCACGACTCCTTGAGTACGTTCACCATGAACCTGAAGTATCTCATCACCTTCCAACAGTATCCTAACCACCTTCTCATGATATACTATCACAAACTTCCTCTTGGATAACCAGTCCATTCCCACAATCACATCAAAGCTTCCACAACTCAACGGTATCAACGAACTCTAATGGTTACGAACAATCGAATAGGATAACAACGAATATCGAGTCAAAGGCTAGAATGCATATAGGAGATTCTACATATGCAAATAGACGTAGATCAAATGACATAAGAATCCTTTAAAAGAAAGGATACGTATATGTACCGAGTGAACACGCGAACGAAAAAAATCAACATGCGTACCACGACAAATGAACATATAAAAAATATCAAGACGAAAGACGGAAATTCTTATACCAATTATCGACTTTACTCGAAAGACCAAATTAAATAATGTTTTTATATAAAAAAATCAATTTAAATTAAAAAAGTCACTTTAAGTACAAAAATCATTTTAAATAATAATGAAATTGTCTTAAATGTAATCTTTATAAAATTCATTATGGTTGTCATAAACATCTAGAGATGGTTATCTAATGGTGTATCGTACCTTACCACTATTAATCACTTCAAACCTGCTTTTTATAATAAAATAAAATTTATGTAACCACTCAACAATTTTCACATCCTATTTGCATAGGCCATTTAAACATATTCTATTTACAAAGATTATTTTAACACAGTTTTTCCCAAACACTAACACAATACTTCAAAAGGGCTTTTATAATTTGACATCAATTATAAAATATGTTACTCAAACAAAGGACAACATAATGCCAAAAGGGATCATAAAACACCGTACAGACTCTAACACAATTCTATTGCTTGAAAACGAAAGGAAATGCCAGGAACCTTATACTCAAAATAAAATCAAACGAACTCATACAAGAAAACTCATGCAAGATGTTACGTACCCAAAAGAAAACGTAAAGTCTTATCCAAAATAACGATCAACGAAGCAAACCTAAAAGCATCGATACTAACACGTCGCCAACGGGTTACGAAAACCAAGGGATATACAAAGAAGGGAGTAATGATCCACAAAAATATGTTAGGAACAATTAGTGCTTAAAAGAAACCTTTGATACTCATACGAGTAATCAATGCAACGAAAGAACTAATGAAACGCGCCTATATCCGAAAGAGCAGATCCGAACAAACAATCGAGCCACGAGCAACCATAATAATAATAACAATACTAGGTATCTGCAAATACTGGATAGAAGAGAAACTTACTATCTTTACAACTCAAGTTCACATATCCTTCAATTAGGGTAAGAGAATAATTATCTACCCATATCACCATCTTTATCATGAATACTCATATAAAAAAACATATTATACTACCACCTTACAACCAAAGACAAATAAATGCAATCATGGTCACAAGTCTATGTGTGTGATGCCTTTATAATTATGTTAGCCACCATAACTATAAGTGCCTCCTTTCACACGTGTACTTACTTCCAAGATTATGCATTTCAATCATAATTCACATATAAGCACATATACCACATTGCACATCTTAAATCACTCCAACTTAACACATAAAGGATGCTTCATCCAATAACTACTTACTTATATTAAAATAAAATCGAAACGACATAAAGGAATGAAAGTCTCGCAACTTAACGCCAAAATACAAAATATCCAAAAGAAATAATCAATAACAACATGACGAGGTAAAGGACAGGATAAACTTATGCTGGGCCTCGCTTGGGTTTGACTTGCCTCCGCCAGAATCACCAGACTCTACGTTACCCACCTATTACCACATCCGACAAAAATTAACATCCTATCATCCTTCGGTTCCACAAGAGGCTCCTTATAACGCTTAAGTCCAGTTGGGAAAACGGTTCCCCAACGAGACTTCTTATGGGTGGGGGAAAAACATAGCTAAAATACTAAGAAAGTAATACATATCATATCAGATAATGGAAGACAAAATAACTAAAATGACAACTTAGCAAAATACAAGATATATAAGCTATGCAAAAATAGAGGGGAAGCATAGCAGTTATAGCATTAAACACTTAAGCCCTAAATGCATCTACATGAAGGACCCCTAGGTTATAGTCTAGGCTCAACCACCTACTTCTCTATAACCTGGCTCTGATACCAATCTGTCACACCCCGCCAAGGCAAAAACGCAAGGCGCGACGAGAGAGGGAATCATCACAACACATTGGCGTCTATATAGAGGAACTAAAACATGCATAAAATACAAGGTATAGACACGCAATGTCATAAAAATACCCAAACACATCAACAAAATCTAAAAGGTGTCTGACATTGAAATGAAGGCAGTTCATGTCAACGTCATGACACATGCAAAACAAATCAAGCCTCAAAACAAAATAAGGAAATCTAATTACTCACACTACGCCACTACCACGTCCATCTAGCCACTTTTCCTAACTTTAATCTCATCCTGCTGAATACCTGAAAATGATGCTTATACGTCAACACAATGGTTGGTGAGAAACATAGGTTTTCAAACACATATATTCAATCGATCCCAAAACAATTTATCCAATTACTGTGATTATAAAACAATACTTTTGCATGACAACTATGCTAACTAACATACAAGTTAACATGCAATTCAATCCAATCATATCAAACCAACAAATCATATACTGGGTAGGCTTATCCATCTAATCCCTCAAAACTAACACTCGATGTCCCCTGTCATGCCTAACATAGTACATGCAAGTAAAACCACCAACCTTGCCATGCCAAACACAGTACATGAAAGTCAATCCAATCAACTACTCAAACACCAAGCAAACGACCTAAATCGCTCTTGGATCATACCAAATCCTTTTCCCTCTACCTCAGGCCATAAATACCCGCAAGTAATACTCTCGACTAGGCAACAATTCCTTCCACTAAACAGGCCATGGATACCCGCAAGTAACCCTCCTGACTTAGTCCACACATCAATATCTCATAACATAACATGTAGCACATAACGCATATCAGTCACATAATAGTTCATGCATTAACACTAACACATAATCATAAGAATTCAAAACTCATTTCAAAACTTGCATCATTTCCATCCCAAGTTTAAAACATAGTAAAAAGTAGGACTATGTAACTCACCTAAATGCTCAAAATGCAGCTTCCAATTCCTATCACGCAACTATACAAATAAATAAACACGGTTACACGCGACCAAGCTAAAAGATCTAGTCCATGTAACACACATATGATGGATGTCTAAGGGTGTGATTAACCATCATGGGTCACCCTGACACCATGCCTAACCTTAACCATCTCATTAACACATTACACTAGTTAACTACAATTGATTCAAAAATACAGAATTTTAGTGTATCTTTATTCTCTTAAAATCCTTGCTTGCTGACTTTTATAAATTATACAAAAAATCACCTACGTTTATTTATGAGTTTACTAACTACCTTATGATTCCCAACCACTCATTACATGTGCAACTATCCCAAATAAAATCCAACTTTAAGACTGTCTCAATTTGGATCTGATTGCACACTAAAATGTATGGCCCTAATTACCATACTTAGACACACAATTAGAAGCTATCCTTCTAGAGTTTTTTATATATGTATTAAAACTAATCGTTGTAGATTGGCTAACCTTAATTCCACTTTTAAGTTAGGGTTTTACCCTCCTAGACATGACCTAATTCTGACCCGTATTTACTATTTTGACAACATCTCTTGTAACCAATATTTAACCAAGTTCCAGAACTCCAAATTATTCGAGGCTGGACTTTTTGAAAAATAGACTCTTTGAACTACAATTTAGGCACTTAAATCATATCAAAACACGTTTTTAACATCTAGATATCATGAGTTGAACACAGACCTAAATTCTGCTCAACTCTAAATCATGTTCTAACGCAAACCTTAACATGCAACATGCATGATCATAACCCTAAACTAACCATAATCATTATATCATCATTTAAGTTCACATATAATCTATATTTTATGTAAACCCTAGATCCATCACATTATTTGTTACATAATTTGAAAGATTAAACAAAAACTTAATTAAGGTCATACCTAAACTTTCACTTGATTATATTTGAATCACACCTTGAATCTTGATAAAAAAATTCTTCTTTCTTTGGGGGTTTCGGCTAATCATAGGGAGAGAGGGAGGGGGGGGGGGGGGGGGGGGGGTGGAGGGGGGGTGTGGGGCGGGGGCGGGGGGGGGGGGGGGGGTGGGGGGGGGGGTGGGGGGGGGGGGGGGTGGGGGGGGGGGGGGGGGGGTGGGTGGGGGGGGCGGGGGGGGTGGGGGGGGGGGGGGGTGGGGGGTGGGGGGGGGGGGGGGGTGGGGGGGGTGGGGGGGGGGGGGGGGGGGGTGGGGGGGGGGTGGGGGGGGGGGGGGGGGGGTGGGGGGGGGGGGGGGGGGGTGGGGGGGGGAGGGGAGGGGTGGAGAAATAAATAAACACGGTTACACGCGACCAAGCTAAAAGATCTAGTCCATGTAACACACATATGATGGATGTCTAAGGGTGTGATTAACAATCATGGATCACCCCGACACCATGCCCAACCTTAACCACTTTATTAACTCAATACACTAGTTAACTACAATTTGTTAAAAAATGCAGAATTTTAGTGTATCATTACTAACTCAAAACCCTTACTTGCTAATCTTCATAAATTATACCAAAAATCACCTAAGTTCATTTATGAGTTTACTAACTACCTTGTGATTCCCAACTACTCATTACATGTACAACTATCCCAAATAAAATCAAACTTCAAAACTGTCCCAATTCGGATCTGATTGCACACTAAAAAGTATGGCACTAATTACCCTACTTAGACACACAATCAGAAGCTCTCCTTCTAGGGTTTCTTTATATACATATATAACTTAATCACTGTATATTGGCTAACCTTAATTCCACTTTTAAGTTAGGGTTTTACCCTCCAAAACATGACCTAATTCTGACCCGTATTTACTGTTTTGACAACTTTTTTTGTAACCAATATTTATCCAACTTCCAGAACTCCAAATCATTCGAGGCCAGACTTTTTGAAAACTAAACTCTTTGAACTATAATTTAGGCACTTGAATCATATCAAAACACGTTTTTATCATCCAGATATCATCAGTTTAACACAGCCCTAAATTCTGCTCAACACTAAATCACAAATTAACGCGATTTAAGCCTAATCGTTTACATCCATATGATCCTAATTAAACCCTAAACACACTAGCGTGATTGATACATCCTTAAATACAGAAGTTTTTATAACCCTAAAGATCCATCATAATAATTGTTACATGTTTTAAAGAAAACTAAATAAAATCTTAATTGAAACATACATAAACCTTGATTCTTGAATTACTAAATCACCAACTTGATCTTGATTAAAAAAAAACTTTTTTTTCTTCTTGCTTGGTTCGGCCGATCAAAAGGAAAAGGTGAGAGAAAAAGTGATTTAGGGTTTTATTAGATTTGTATTTATACTAATAGAATCCTAGTTGTAATCAAAATTGTTTCCTTTTTTTTTCTTTTATCCTAACCGGCCGAACACCCCTTTAATTATATATATTTTTTATTTTTTTATTTAGTAATTAACTAATTATCTTCATTAACTTAAGTTTTTATAAAAACCTAAGCTAATTTGGGCAAACCTTTTTAAATAAACGCAACTTACTAAACTTTCTAAAAATAACTTTTCATTTCCCATTTCACTTTCTATATTTAAAAAGTTTGCTACAAACTTCCATATTTCACTCACTTAACTTATCTCCAACATAATACATTTCCCATAAGCACTTAACACAAAATCATCCAACTATCGACGTAGCATTGCATGCGATACGCCATTCTTTTCCATTATCACTATAAGTGAACAAATGAAATACCCATCACCAAACACAAATGCACTCACAATGAGATGATCATACACCTTAAAATGATATCAAGCACCTATTCAAACCACTTAGCACACATATATATTACACAGAGCACACAATAATCACACAAAAATGAACTCTTAGCCATTTCTAAAGGTACCACTAACCCGATTAAATCACGGATGTTACAGTATCCCCTTCTTGAGGAAATCTTGTCCTGAGATTTAACTAACTTGTTGAGGAACAGGGTTTGATACGAGTCCTAAACAGGATGTTGCAGGAGTCATTGATTGAAGCCCGGGTCCTGAACTGAATTGTTCAGAAGCCATTGCTGTCAGCTCATCGAACGTCACATGAATAGTTTCCATAATTTTTCGGGTTCTCCTGTTATAGATTCTAAAAGCTTTCTTTGCAGGTGCATAACCAACAAAAATACCAATATCGGCCTTTGCATTTAGTTTATCCAAATCCTCACTGTCATTGGTCGGATAACAGAGTGAACCAAAGACATGAAGAAACGATAAATCTGACTTTTTGTCTTGCATCAGCTCATATGGAGTTTTGTTGTATTGGAGAGGGATCAGGGAACGGTTTTGGGTATAACAAGCCGTATTGATTGCTTCGGCTTACAAAAATAATGGAGCTTTTAAAAATATCAACATTGTAAGAGTAGTTTCTACAAGTGTCCGATTTCGTCTTTCGACAACGCTGTTTTCTTGAGGAGTGCAAGCAACAGATGTTTGATGCGTGATGCCGACATTCTCATAACATTCATGAAGAGTTTGATTGACAAATTCAGTTCCATTATCTATTCTAACATTATAGACTGTGGCATTTAAAAGAACTTGGATATTTTTGATACATTTGATGATAGCGTCAGGTGCTTCAACCTTAGATCTAAGAAATTTTACCCAAGTAAATCGTGAGTAATCATCAACAATCACCAAGATATACTTTTTTCCATTAATGCTCTCCATACGCATCGGGCCATAAAGCTTCATATGCAAAAGATAGAGTTTCTCTTGATTAGTGTCTCCAGCCTTGGGTTGATGAGAGAATTTCTTGCTTTTGCCTAATGCACATGCTAAACACAGATGATCTTTCTTGAATTTATGTTGAGATTAAAAGTCTTTTTGATGCTATTTGGATTACTGCTGCTCATGTTTGTGTTAATGCTGCTCAGCTGGAGTTAGTACTGCTTAGAGACTTCAAAGAAAATATACTAAGTAGTTACCACTGCTGGTACAAAAGTTAATGCTACTAGTGAAAGTTACTACTGCTAGTACAAAGACTGCTTGAAGTTAATGCTGCTAAAGAGTTACTACTGCTCAAGAAAATATTCTAAGTAGTTAGTACTGCTAGTGTTAAGTTAGTACTGCTAGTGTAAGTTAGTACTGTTTGTTGATACTGCTTACTTGATATGTATTAGTTATTTATATAAAATATTTTATATACTTAAGAAAGTATTGTAAGCCGAGTAGGACTCCTTGGTGTATAAAAGGAGGTCCTAGGGCATAGAGATTGATATACCAGTACCAACACCAGAATCAAAACCAAAAATCAATCTTAGTCGTATAATTCATAGCTTCAAGGTATTTGTAACCCTAATACTTTGAGAGTATTCGTATTATTATCATTAATAATATTAGAGCTTGTTTGTTGAATTAAATCTTTGTAGAATTATTGTTTCATTGATAATTCTTCTCAATATTAAAGATTAGATTCCGCATAATCTTTAATACATTCAAACAAAGTTTCTACTACAGTTGTGTTAGATTTATCTAATATAACTAATCCTTAAACTAGCTTAAGGATCTCGATCTATTGAAGTGGGATCAACAAGTGGTATCAAAGCTTGTTAGGAAGCTTTGAAAGAGAAGAACTTGTGTTTATACACAAGATCTTTTTCTAAAAGATATGGATCAAGATTCAGCACACATGGTGGCTGCATCCAGAGTTCCCATGCTTAAACCTGGTGAGTATGAGATCTGGAGGATGAGGAATGAACAATATATCCAGATGATAGACTATGCAATGTGGGAATTCATAAAGAATGGTGCAACCTTGCCAAAAACAACAATTGTGGAAGGTGTTGTGATAGTGATGCCTATTACAACTATTGAAGAAAAGGCTCAGAGAAGATTAGAGGTGAAAGTTAGAAGTACTTTAAATAATAGGCATTCGAATGAACATCAGTTAAAGTTCTAACTCTATAAGGATGCTAAGAAGTTGCTGGAAGCTGTTGAAAAGAGATTTGCTATGCCGACGAACCATTAGCCGTTCCGTTAGATGGACTCCATATTAACGACAAGCTTCATTTTGTTGAGGAACCAGTAGAGAACGATTGAAACGAAGCCGCATTCTAATTGTCAAGGTTCGATGGAACTCTAAGAGAGGTCCTGAGTTTACATGGGAATGTGAAGACCAATTCAGGAAGAAATATCCACACCTCTTCACGAAGACCGCATTGTCGTCAAGTGCCGCGTCTTAAGCCTTGAGGACAAGGCTCCTTTAACGGGGGAAGACAATAACACCCCGTGTTTTAGGTTCATTGTACGTAGTCAATAAATTTACTATTTATTTTTAGTATTGTACGCGTTTGCTTTTAAATTGAAATCGTTAAGTTAAATCGCGTAAGCTAAAAATTATCATTCAATGTAAACGGGCATCAAACAATTAAATGTTTACATCAAGCAAGTGTTAGATAATTATTTGAAGCATAATTATTATCTTTGCACATTTTATTTTTATTGGTTGCGTAAAGTGTTTATGTTTCGCGATAAAATACGTTTAGGCATACCCGGAACCACCAAAACTTTTCTACGCTTCAACAAATACCTATTATTATACCCAATACCTAAAGTTTTATAAAACTTTACTCATATTAACATTGTTAGTCATATTGTACATAAAATAAACTAACTACAACCTATACATTACCAATTATACATCTACACTTTAACCTTATACATTTAAACTTCAAGAAATGCAAGATATTTTGTTAAATACCAAAAATCACCAACTAGCACCTCCCTCCCCTAAAATTTCAGGTAGAATGTGATACCAAGGGGACCAAGAGCTCACAAATGATCAACTAGGACTTGTACAAATGCACCTCATTAAGTCTTATGTCCATGACTAGTGTTTTGACCACCTTTTCTCCCTAATTCCCTCATCTTGTTTTTACAAGTCTTAAGACTTATACAAGTGTTAATAGTGTCAAAGAATGTATATAAGTCTTGTTAGGATCAAAAAATATGGTGTCTATATGGAAATTACACTAGTTTAAGTTAAAGTTAAAACACAAGGACTAAAAGTGTAATTAGTCCAAAGTGTCCTTGTGTTTAGCCTATAAATACTCCCCTCTAATCAACATTAGAGGGTGAAGCACACATTTGTAATTTCCCTTTCTTTTTCCATTTTAATAAAACTTCAAAATTAAATAAAGCTCTCTCCCATAAGGCTTATTCTTATTTTGAGCTTCCCTGACCTCCCGATATCGTGAATCGAGATTTATCACAAGTGGTATCAGAGCTGCACAGGTGGTTCGTGATGTTTAGCTTATTCTGATTAGCTTATTTTCGCAGCTTATTTGAGCTTATTCAGTCAGATTTAGTTCAGATTCAGATTCAGTCCAGATTTAGTTCGTGTAGTTTATTCGAGCTTATTTCAGTGTATAACAGTTTTTTAGCTTATTACATCAGTTATTTCAGCTTATTTTCATTTTAGTTGATCTGATCGAGTTTGGATGCTTACGGTTTTATCGTATGATCAAACTCGGTCCGATTCGATCATACAATGTGTTTTAACTGCTGATTTTACATTTTTGGATCTGGTAAACATCAAATTCGACATTTGACTGGTCAAACAATCAAACTCGGTGGTCAAAGTCAAACTCGGTAATATACATGTTTCTTCCGAGTTTCATACTTAGATTCCAAAAATGGATTTTGGTCTAAATCGAACATGTACAAGCAGTTACAAGAAAGAAAAAGAACAACTGTGTTGCTATGTGCGTATCTACTAAATCTGTTACAATCAAACTCAGAAGTATACACAAATTCGGAAATGTTGCCGAGTCTTGTTTATCGAAAATGAAAACTGAGAGAGATGACACAGATTTACAACAGCCACGATATCAACTCAAATCCAACATACAATCTTACAACAAATACATTACTACCTATTCCCTTTTTCACAAGTCACAACTACAACATCACTTCCTCTCTAAATTCCATCTTCATCACAACAAGACTCGAATTGCAAGAAAAAAACAAAGAGAAGATCTCAGTACACTCTGTTTGTGTTTGATATTCAAGATATGAACATTAAAGATCAAACACACGGGGTATCACTCATCATTGAACTTTGTGAACCATATGTTCTCTTTAATATCTGAAAATAAAGATAAGAGTTATAACAATTTTGTTACACTCTTTTCTTTGTTTCGTTGATAAAATCGCATAACAAGAAGAGAAACGCCTACCCGAGACCTTTCAAAGATCTTAAAGCCAGTGGTTACTAGGTCTTCTCTCGAGAGTCTGTAACAATCAGACGCGTTGGTTATGTTGTTGATGTTGCTTGTGTAAAGAAATGTTGAAAAGGTGTAAGATTATTGAGAAGTGTAAAAGAGAAAGGAGGAGGCAGATGCTTATAGTTTGTATGATTAGGTTTAAATGAATCTAGGGTTGGGTTTTATTATAATCAGATATGATTGGACTATCTAAATGTCTTGGGCTGGATGGACTTATAACCGAAATTACCATGGGCTGTTAGTGGGCTACAACTGGATTTACTTTATGATTTATGGCTGAATGTGACATGTTAGGATGGATCCGAATTTACGATAACTTGTACCTAATAACTGAATTTTGAGCTTAAACTGCTATAAGGCCGAATTTTGAAAGCAATTGTTTTTCAGAAACAGAAAACATCACTTATTGCTTAAAACGATCCGGATAAAAGATTCATGAAAACCGTTCAAAAGGCTAGTCTCGGTATTTAATCGCAAGAATTGATTACGGGGATGATTCGTTATCATTTATTTGAAGTTGAAGTGGAATTTTACAGGTGCATATACTTATCATATCTTAAAAGTCGGGGTTGGTTGGATGATGACTTTTAAAGATAACTTGTTTGAGCTTATAACCGGTTGTTGATGAAGACTTGTCAAATCTAGCAATGTGTGATCTATAAACGCAGAAGTTGGTGCTCAATGCGCACATTTGCTATCACTTGAAGGAGTTACGTTGTAGTGCTCAATGTCTTACATAGTTGAGGATTGTAAAGAACTTAGTCACTTGATACTCAAGAATTACGTTGTAGTATTCAGTATAAGTTTGGAGTCACGTGGATAGCACAAGACATAAGTCACAAGTTTTGGGAATTCTACTTCAGCATCAAGTTTGTGCTACTGCATTTTCTCCATCAGTATTCATTATAAAAAGCTGACAGAATACGAGGTTGGAATTAAATAAGTCTGAGGAGAAGCGACTTCATACATGACCTCTCTATCGAACATCAGATTAACCGAATTATGAGATGTATGATGGTCATCAAATATAATCAGGAAGAGTTATCGATATATGCAACACTCAGGGAAGAATGTGTACATCCGGGACTTAATTAACTTTGGTGTATACAACATAGTGCAACAACTATGGGGAAGAAAAGTTACATCCCGTGTCCTTAATTGACTTGGAGTTTCTTACTTCTATGAGTTGTTTGTGTGAAGTCTGTGCATGTTCCCCTGAATGGATCGGCTAATAATCCGCAATGAAGAAGTCAGATTTGCTGCTAAGTATGGTTTACTTCTTCTTCTACAAATTTCGCTGCGAGCTTAAACTGCCATAGTTAGAATATTTGTCAACTACATCAAAGCTTCATATTTGCTTCGAATGGCTGTCTGTTTAGGGGGAAGCAGATTACATTGTATTCTCTACAAGTAAAGGAATGATTCAAGCTAAAGTACATGTTGAAGACAAAGCAAACTGCAGTTATCTTTAGCTATTTGAACTTGTAGGATACATTGTAAGTAATTCCATATGCCAACATATTGGGAGAAGATTGTTAGGATCAAAAAATATGGTGTCTATATGGAAATTACACTAGTTTAAGTTAAAGTTAAAACACAAGGACTAACCTCCCTCCCCTAAAATTTCAAGTAGAATGTGATCCCAAGGGGACCAAGAGCTCACAAATGATCAACTAGGACTTGTACAAATGCACCTCATTAAGTCTTATGTCCATGACTAGTGTTTTGACCACCTTTTCTCCCTAATTCCCTCATCTTGTTTCTACAAGTCTTAAGACTTATACAAGTGGTAAATGACTAGTCAAATATGTATATAAGTCTAATGCTAGAAGAGAACACATATACATTTCATTTCTTAGGTGAAAAACTCACAATCTCTCTTGTCTCTCCCCTCAAAACCCACGGCCAAACTCAAACCCTCGATACAATCCACACAAAATTTATCTAAAACATTTACAAGCATTTTTAAAACATATCTAAGGTATCTTAAGGTGTTTAGAAGGTTTGGTTTGGAGTTTACAAGTGTTAAAGCAAGAAAGTTTAAGATTAGGGTTTACTTGGATTTAGGGTCTCTTTTGTATTGGAAGCTAGGGTTTGTTTGCTAAACAAGGGTTTAGATCATATTGTTCATCACCATACATCTTATTAAGGTTATCTAAAAACCTTAATCTCTTTACATTTGAAATTTTATGCATATATGATGTTTGTATAGTTAATCACCATCTAAGAACTTATTTACTTGTAAAATAGATTTTTACACTTGTTTATGCTTTGGTACACTTTCACATATGACATATGGAGGTTAATATCATGTTATAATGGATGTATAAGTATTGTACATGTGTGGTTTATGTATAAAAAGTATATATAAAACTAGTTACCTAAAAAGTATATTTATAAAAGATTATGGAAAAATAGGTATTTAGACATATGGATCTGTGATTCTTAAATAATATTTGGACAAATGATGAACTAGGGACCCTAGGTACATAATACAAATGGTATAAATGGTTGTAAATGACTTGTAACAAAGTGGTTAAACTAAAAAGTTATAACAACAACTTTTAAACATATTTTACCAAAATAACCAAAACCTTCTGTTTGAATTCGAAATATAAAGCCTTCATTTTATGTTTTTATAAAATACTACAACTCATGAGGATTCCAAAAAGGTAAGAAACTTGAAAAACCGATTTATAACGAAGGAGATACGTAATTTACAAGTTACGCGATAATAAACGCGTTTATAAAAGAAATTTTATAAAAACTCTTTAAGATTCACTTCTGATATATAAAAATGGTTATTTTTCTCAGATAGTACTTACTTTTAGGATTCCAAAACATTAAGAATCATAATTTTTAGATCAATAACGAAGGAGTTATGAATTACGCAAGTTTACGATAATAAATACTTTTATAAAAATAATTTTATAAAAGTTACTGGTCACATAAGATATATATATATATATTTTGATAACATCATTTATTTGATAGAACTTTTAATTACGAAGACGTACATGAAAGAATCACTAAAAACAGAGTTAAAATGAATAAAATACGACATTTACGAGTTTACGACGACAAATTTTATAAAAGTAGTGAACAGTAAAAACCACTGTTCACCAGAGGACTCAAATATTGAAAATGTAATATTTTGATATATCGTCTTAATACGAAAGCGTGGACATAAGAAACGTAAGAAACGGACTTAAAACGATAAAGTTACGCCGTTTTTACTAAAGAGATATTTATAAACGTTTTTACTTTATAAATATGATTTCATAAACGCAATTAGATGGTGATGTAGCTATATAAAATTATATATGGTATTAGTTAATCAAAGTGCTTAGTACTTATACGACCTATATTGGATTAGGTTGCATTCGGTCATTATCGTGACGCATTTTCTGTGATATATTTGTTATCATTCACTAAGGTGAGTTCATAGCCCCACGTTTTACACTTATAATGATTTACATGTTTTGGGGTGAGAAACATATGCATGTTTTACAATTGGACGCAAGTGGACATTTTACATTACGATTACGTGTTTGCTTAAGTAGCGATAACCCTCTGAGCCCATTATCATGAACTGTCAATTACTTGTTGTGAGCGCGAATGTTATAAATAGATCTATTTGGGATTAACATCCCCGTTCGGGTGACTCATGCTCACTGTGCTGGTATGCCAGACAACGAACGTATACCATGTCGGACATAGGATGTTGCGGGTTAGAACATCATCATGGGAAATGTTGGCAATTTATATTGCAATTCATACATGTCGAGCTTCAGTGTAATGAGCTTAGGGAAACGTAATCACATTTTATGATATTTGCATCTGTTGCATTATCATGGGGAAATCTTGCGGTCCTACATTATACATTTTACAAACCTATGAATTCACCAACATTATTTTTGACGTTTTAAAGTAATGTTTTCTCAGGAGATCAGTAAGGTACAAGACAAGGGATACATTGGTGGTTATATTTTGGATGTCACATGCATAAAGATTTGGTTGCATTATATTTTGAGAAACATTTGTTATGGACTAGAATCTTTATAATTTGTATTTTGAACAAGTGAAGCTTCGGGCTTTTGTAACAAATACTTTGTTAAATCCAATGTATCGGTTTTAAAATGACTTTTTGGTCATTCTTATATATATCATGGGTTATTGATCTATAAAGTACCACCCCCAGACCCATATTTCGCTGCGACTTAATTTGGGGGTGTTATAGATTGGTATTAAGTGCCAAGGTTATAGAGAACTAGGTCAAATGTTTTTGCTGGAATATAATCGTTTCAAACATTGCATTCATACAAAGGGGTTTTCACGGGACATACATACACTAGTTGTTGCATTAGTTGGTTAGACTAGATGCATTCATGATTGATATACATGTTATGATATAAATGTATATTACTATAAGAGTCTTATATTAAATACTTATATAAGCTACTTTTGATTTTCAGATATTGTCATGTCGGATTCAGAGGATTCCACAGTCACCTACACGGCGGTATCCAGTCCATTTGGAGGTTTGTTAGAAATAGGATCTCCGGGAGTCAATGGACCAGCCGTGATGCCAGAGGATCCGTATGCATATGTGGTAGCCGCTTTTCAGGCCCCACCATATCCTGATTATGTGCCAGGTCCTGAGTACCCACCTTCACCAAAGTTTGTTCCAGAACATGTAATTCAGGAGTTTATGCCACCGGAGGATGAGGTGTTTCCAGCAGAGGAGCAACCACTGCTTGCTGCTGTCTCGCACACTGCCGACTCACTAGGATACATTGCAGACTCTGATCCAGAGGAGGATGAGGAGGATCCTGAGGAGGATCCTAAGGAGGATCCAGCTGATTATCCCACCAATAGAGATGATGATGATACAGAGGAGGAGGAGCCCCCCGAAGACAAGGCTGATGATGAGGAGGAGGAGGAGGAGGAGGAGGAGCACCTAGCTCATGCCGACTCTACAGATGTTGCTTTTCTAGCTGTTGATCATGTCCCATCCGCTGAGGAGACTGAGCCGTTTGAGACAAACGAGTCTGCGGCCACACCACCACCACATCCTGCATACCGCGTTACTGCTAGGATATCTATCCGAGCTCAGACACCCGTATCACTTCCTTCAGATACAGAGGTTGCCAGACTTCTTGCTATACCTACTCTACCACCATCACCACTCTCCCCATGGTCATCACCACTACCTCAGATTCCCTCACCACTACTACTAGTATCACCACCTTTACCTGTATCACCTCCACCACTACCTGCTAGCCCTACTTATCCTTTGGGATATAGAGCCGCTATGATCTGGCTGAGAGCCGAGACACTATCTACTTCCTATCGACTACCATTGAGTACACCACTAACATGGACACCACCACTCCTACCTATACCTTTACCTACTTCATCACCACCTTTTCTTTTACCCTCTACTGTCTGTAGAGCAGGTGTTTCTGAGGTTACATTGCCGCCTCAGAAGAGGTTGTGTATTACTCTAGGTCCGAGATATGAGGTCGGTGAGAGTTCATCTGCTCTCACTGCTAGACCCACTAGAGGCCTTAGACAGACTATGGATTTGTTGGAACTTTAGATGATGAGATTAGGCGAGACCCCGAGAGATATGTTGGTTATAGGATCACAAACACTTAGGAGGATATGGTTGAGGACATACAGGGGACACCAGTAGTTACCAATGTGGTAGAGCTTAGCCATAGGATGACAGACTTTGTCACGACAGTCAGAGAGGACACAGATGAGATATATGGGAGACTGGATGATGTACATGATGATAGGTTATTAATGAGCGATCGGCTCAACATGTTGTTTAGAGATAGACGTGCTTATGCTCACACTGCTTTACTCATGGAGAGAGAGGCTAGACTTTCCCGTGAGGCCTGGCAATGGTCGATGGATGCTAGTGACACCGCCCGTTCTGAGGTGAGAGCACTGAGGACTATAGTGCTAGCTCAGCAGACAGAGATTTCAGCCTTAAGAGCAACAGACCAAGCTCAAGAAGCACAGATTGTGGAGACACTGAGACTGATGAGTACACTGCAGACACAGGTGACAGCACCGCAGGGACAGCAGGGACCCGTTAGCGGTCCAGCACAGCCAGAGATACCGGAGGAGGCCGGTAGTAGTTTTTAGATTTGGTTATGTTGTAGCTATATTGTATTAGCCTACTAAGTATTACAGGTAACTCCCGACTAGTAAGGCTTTAGGTTGTTTATATTTCATTTTGTAACCTAATGGTAGTGATCATTTTGTATCTGAATCGGTCATGTATGTTTCCATATTATATATGGAAAGGATGTATTATGTCATGTCTGTAATCGAATTTATTATGAATGAATGTCGATGTAGTTATATCATTCTTGATTTCAATTCAGTTGTGTATTTCACTGTGTAATGTGATTTCACTTTATTTATTGTATATATGTCATGTCATGGCTATGATTTTATGAAATCTAACGGGTATTATATTTTCTTCTGATTGAAGAAAATGGCACCAAAAAGAACCATCTGAGCCAACCTCGCCGCTACCACCACCACTACCACTGTGACCAATGCCTAGCTTAAGGAAATGACCGAAGAAGGTGTTACTGATGCTTTGGCAGCACGTGATGCTGACAGAAACACGAATGGCGATGACAGCCATAATTCGGGAACGGGTGTTAGAAGGACGAAACGAGTTGCTAGAGAGTGCACTTACCCAGACTTCATGAAGTTTCAACCTTTGAATTTTAATGGCACGGAAGGAGTTGTCGAATTGACTCAATGGTTTGAGAAAATTGAAACTGTGTTCAGTATAAGCAACTGCTCTGTGGAAAACCAAATCAAGTTTTCCACTTGTACTCTTCTTGGAAGTTCTCTAACGTGGTGGAACTCCCATGTTAGGACTGTTGGTCATGATGTTGCATATGCAATGACTTGGGTGGACCTGAAAAAGAAGATGACTAACAAGTATTGCCCGAGGACCGAGATTAAGAAGCTCAAGGTTGAGTTGTGGAATTTAAAGGTGAAAGGTACCGACATGATAGGTTACAACCAACATTTTCAGGAACTGGTATTGCTGTGTGTTAGAATGTTTCCTGAAGAGTCTGACAAGATTGAGAGATATGTTGGTGGTTTGCCCGACATGATCCACGGAAGTGTAGTGGCATCAAAGCCTAAGATAATGCAAGAGGCAATTGAAATAGCAACTGAGCTGATGGATAAGAAAATCCACACTTTTGCTGAGCGTCAGACTGAGAACAAAAGAAAGCACGATGATAACCAACAACAACAACGACAAGAAAATAAGAGGCAGAACACCAGCAGGGCTTACACTGCGGGATTTGGTAAGAAGAAGCCATACGGGGGATCTAAACCCCTATGCGCTAAATGCAATTATCACCACGATGGTCCATGTGCTCCCAAATGCCACAAGTGTAACAGAGTTGGCCATCTGGCCCGCGACTGTAGGAGTCCTGCAAATACTAATGCTAGTAACAATCAGAGGGGCACTGGGGCAGGTCAGAAACCTACTTGCTATGAATGTGGAGCCTAGGGACATTTCAAGAGGGATTGTCCAAAGCTGAAAAACAACAACCGTGGTAACCAAGGTGGAAATGGTAATGCTTCAGCGAAAGTGTATGCGGTAGGCCGTGTAGGGACAAACCCAGACTCAAACGTCGTTACAGGTACGTTCCTTTTAAACAACTGCTATGCTTCTGTCTTATTTGATACTGGTGCCGATAGAAGCTTTGTGTCTACTGCATTTAGTTCCCAAATTGATATCACACCATCTACCTTAGATCATTATTATGATGTTGAACTAGCTGACGGGAGAATAATTGGATTAAACGCTATCATTTGAGGTTGTACATTAAATTTCTTAAATTACCCATTCAACATAGACTTAATGCCCGTAGAACTTGGTAGTCTTTACGTCATAATCGGTAAAGATTGGTTGGCAAAGTACCAAGCCGTCATCATTTGTGCCGAGAAAATCGTTCGTATTCCCTGGGGAAATGAAGCGTTGATTGTTCGTGGTGACGGAAGCGACTGGGTAAATGAGACTCATTTGAACATCATCTCGTGCACTAAAACGTAGAAGTACATGCTAAAAGGATGTATTATCTTTTTGGAACATGTTACTACAAAGGAGACTGAAGACAAGTCGGAGAAGAAGCGACTTGAGGACGTACCAATCGTTCAAAATTTTCCTGAAGTGTTGCTTGAAGACTTTCCGGGTCTCCCTCTGACTCGACAAGTGGAATTCCAAATCGATTTGATACCTAGTGCTGCACCTATAGCACGGGCACCTTATCGATTGTCCCCGTCCGAAATAAAAGAATTGTCGGACCAACTGAAGGAACTATCCGACAAAGGCTTCATAAGAAGGATTGGGACTATCAAGGAACTATTCACGTAGATCCCGATAAGATCGAATCCATAAAAGATTGGGCATCTCCTAAGACACTGATCCGTCCAAACTAACACGTATAAAATATATAATATAATATATACGTACTAATAAGGAAGATAATCAATAATAGTATAGTGAGTATTTTCCGTCGGGTTCTAGAAAATCGCTTTTAACCAAAGCAATTATCAAAAACCTCCCGGGTCGTTTCCTCGGCGAGAAGTGAATGGAAATCTACGTTCAAGTTGTAAATCGAGCTTGAATAGCATAAAAGTTTTTGGGATTGGTTTTCTAAATCTACTAAAAGGAAAAGCATATAGAAGAGAAACTAAACTTTTGGATTTAAACTATTTTTAGCTAAAAATTAAACTAATATTAATTTTAAGATTAAAAACTACAAGATTATACTAAAATTGATCTAAAAGATATAAATGACGAAAATGCTTGCTAAGTGACGTGAAATGTTCATTAAGTGCGGGTTTAAGGTTTAACGAATTAAAATCCTTCGAAAACAAATTTTAAGAAATTAAATGACAAGTAAAGTAAAATGCTTTTTAAAATAACAATAAATGACAAGTATTTAAATTGCATTAAAAATAAATGACGGTATGTAAATCGGAATAAATTTCTATTATGCTATTAATTTTTTAATACTTTCTAAAACCGCACTTTAAATTCCAAATCATATCACGTTGAAAGAAAGCACTAATGAATACTCACTAATCCTAACCAAATAAACTTGGCAACTTCATAAGGATTCCGAACATAAACATTTTAAGCTAATAATTCTAAACTACTAGTATTAAAAAGGGAAAAAGGGTAACCGAATGAAGAACCGCAATGATATAAAACCACCCGATCTTACAAACTTAATAAACAAATAAGTTTATCACTTTAAAGCTTTTACTTTACTAATTAGAAAATAAAGGTGTCAACTTTATCTACTAATTATTTTCATAAAAACTATAAAGATCAAAACTTTATTTATTTATCAACCTTATAAGACCCTTAAGCTCCGGCCTTAGATGTAGAGGATGCGAAATAAGGACTGAAAAGTTAGAACAAAATAAGCTAATTAAAAGATGAAAACCTTAGATCTAAATCCACCCGAAACTAAGGTGTTCAACCAAGTGAACTCGGATCGGATATATTTAAGGATTTTGATCTAAGAAAAATAAGCTAGAATTAAAAACTAAATTTGTAAAAAAATCTAGAATATAATTAATAAGCTATTTAAAACTATTCTAATATACAAGATCTACAAAGTAATTTAGACTTTCGAAAACGTCAAACTACTACAAAGCTTTTAGATCTAATAAATAAATAATAAGCCTCGAAAAATAAGGGTCGCTCAAAGACTTAAAGTATAAGCGAGAGTAGTATGACTCATGACACCCTTTTTAGCATTCGAATCGAGCATAAGAAAGAAATAAGCTAATTAAGAAAAGAAATGAAATAAGCTAATGCTTATTTGGATAATATGAGCTTAGATCTAAATCGTTATAGCCAAAGGTATAAGACTATTTGAAGTAAGAAATCAAGCTAGGAGAGCAAACACTAGCCAATATAAGCTTATAAAAGAAAGAAAGAAATAGAGGTTTAGAAAAAGAATAAGCCATAAGAAAATAATCACTTCAATCTTCAACACATCTTTAATAATAAGCTCAAAATCTTGATTACAATAAGCTAAAATAAGCTATAAAAGCTTTTACAATAAGCTAAAATTAAATTACACTACTCCTAAAAACTAACCTACACTACTAATTTTAATAACTAAATTTTTACTCTAAAATCTAACACCCTTAAGCTGATGTGCGTGCTTCCTTTTATAGCCCAAAGTAGGTGGGGGCAATTTCGTCCTTTCAAGCCTTCATCCACTCATATTGCTGGATCTAGGGGTATTTTGGTCTTTTTGCACTCCACCAACCGCCTCATGATTGCCAATGATTGGCACACGTTCTACTAGTATGATGATTGCTTATAAGTACTCGGACTGACACTCCGCATGCCACCTGTCACCATCTGATTGGTCCAGCCGCCACCTGAACAGTACCTCGTACTGACGTGTACAGTACCTGGTACTGACGTGTACAGTACCTCGTACCTGCCACCTGCACAATCTGACACACAATCATTAGATGGCCACGTGTCACCACCTGAGTGGTGCCACGTGGCGTAAACACTATTCCCCCATCGTCGGTCAATCTCCGGTCAACCGCCGTCGGACCATCAGTCAACGGTGGTCAACGACGGCAGTCAACGGTGGTCAACACCGCCAGACCACCGGTCAACGACAGCGGTCAACGACGGTCAACGGTGGCGGACCTCCGCTAGACCACCGGTCAACGGCGGCGGTCAACAATGGTCAACAGTAGCGGACCATCGCTGGACCACCGTTGGACCACCGCCGGACCAGCGGTCAATGGTGGTTGATCGCCGGTCAAGCGGGTCAACAGTTGGGTCATGGGCCGGGTCGAGTATTGGGCTGGATCGGGCCAAGTATTGGGCCGGGTCAAGTTTGGGTCAAGTTCAGGTCATGGGACGGGTCGGCGATTGGGGTCTTGGCCGGGTTTTTTTTAGGGGGGGGGGGGGGGGGGAATTTTTTTTTTTTTTCGGGGGTCTGGGTTGCCACGTGTCACCACCTGAGTGGTGCCACGTGGCGTAGCAACAATTACCCAAGGCAATTGGCATAGCACGATTCGAACTCGGGACCTTAGGGTCATTGTTTTAAGCAACCACAAGGAACCAACTGCGCTAGGCAGTGGTTCTATAATATATATACAAAACATTTT
Source organism: Tanacetum coccineum (assembly GCA_026074375.1). NCBI lineage: Eukaryota > Viridiplantae > Streptophyta > Magnoliopsida > Asterales > Asteraceae > Tanacetum > Tanacetum coccineum. Next base: position 73,689 of record BQNB010007071.1, read on the forward strand.
ATATATCCCATGTTTGGCCCAGTTCATATATTTAGTATTAAAGGTTCAAACAGGAACGAAAAAGGTTCAAAATAAAAAGGTTTTTTTTTAAATATTAAAAGGGCCAGTATGATTGGGACACGTTTGTTTTTCGTTGCTCTTTCCAATGGTATGATCACGAGGAATATTCATGACTTCGTTTTGGACCTCGATAAATGGAAAACGTCATTCGGAAAGTCACCCAAAAAATTACTTTTTGCTTCGTTTACAATCTTTTTTCCTGTAAGACATAAAAACACGCCAATACAACATATTTGCAATATTTATTATCTATATTTTAGTGTTTTTTGGTCTTTTATTAGTGTTTTACCCGGGTACAAAATATGTATATTTTTAGCCTTATTAATCCCCCAACACTAAACCATTACTGGTCCCCTTCACGCAATGTAAATAAAACATACTCAAAATCGAAATAAATAACTTTATCCCCTTTTACCTTATGACCCCTCACAAACAAACAAGACAGAAAAGGTCATCAAAAGGTTCAAAACATCAATTCAATGCAAAGCACCATTTTTTAACCACTTATTACATACAAATACACATATCACAAAATAATAAAAACAAAACAAAACCCTTCATCCTCAAATTCTAACTACCACCAATAAAAACCCCCACCCCAAACAAAACCAAAAACCAGACACCCTTAACTACCAATATAATTCATCTAACACACACACCACAAATAAACAATACCCTTATAACCCACCCTACACAACAAAAATAACTTATCCATATCAAAATCTACAAACCACCAATTCACAACATATACATCCACCCCCAAATAACCCTAACCACCTATATCAAATCATATTACTCTTAACAACCAATTCTCTAAAAAAAACTTCATCAACCCCCCCACAACTTACCTATCCCTTTCAAAATACCCCACCCTTTCTCCAATATCACTTTCCCCCTTAACAACTAAAACAAACACACCAAATTATAATCTAAACCACCACAAAACAATACAAAACCCCCAAAACACTCAACAAACTACACTATCAACCTAAAAACAAACCACACAAACCAAAACCCCCAAACACCTCCCAACCCACAAAACCACTTTAAAAATCATTCAACACCAACTTCCCCTCCCACCTCTCATAATCACCCAACAAAAAAACTGTTTTTTTTTCCCCATATGATTGTGATGTCCATTTAAATCTCTCACGATGTAGAATGTCACTCTAATAAATACCTTTCTAAAGACTATACCTACTAACACTTCTACTCTACTACAAAAGAGTCATAAATGAGATAAACCAGTAAAACGCTGATACAGATCTAATACTGTATCACTGACATACAAATAGTATATCAACTCTCTCTAGATCCCCATGTGATCATACCTAAGAGAGACTACCTCCCCATGTCTACAACTGTCTCCCATAGTCTCACATGCACGTTAAGTACTCCTCACCTCATCCTCGGTAACATATCCTTCCTAACATCATGTCGATAAATTAAACAGTCACACCCATCCACTACATACTAGACCTCCTAAACACCCCCACACCCCCCTATCACACCTCTATCAGTCATCTCAATAACACATACCCACCCAGTATTGTCAACGACATAAACTTCTGTGTATAAACAAGCACTACACAATATCAATCTGTGTAATACCAAAGACCTACCTTAATACTCCTCTACAAAATGTCTAGAAAGAAACATTAAAAATGAAGAATGAAACAATTCAATATATATCATTAGCACACAATCATCTAGTATATATAGATATATAGAGTAACTAATCTGTGTATCTCTAACAGAGTTGAACACAATCTTCACCTGATAGAATCATACTTCGTGTTTTTTTGTCTCGCCTGATTTATCCCTCAATCTACAATGTCTACTGTGACTAAACCAATACCTAACTACTGTCACTGTAACTCCTAAATTCAGTACATAAAAACACAGTTTGTTGTACATAGACCAGATATAGACACTTGAATGACTCAAGTCATATAACATGTCTCTACTGTGAATAAGTGTGTCTAGAAACCTACATCTAGTGAACTGTGAAAATATATGACTGTGAAAGATGTGTGATGCATACACTATCATTCAAGAAGACAAATACCCTGTCACTCTCACAAGTCCAAGATCTGCAGAGTACTGTGTAAAAGTGTTCCTATATGAGACTACTCATAGACATAGTCTACACATTCATCCAGTGTCAAGTACCATACACCCGGTACTATAAGGTCCACACAAGTCTCCCACTATTCTCTGAAACTCTCTGAAGATCAAACTCAGTAACCACAGACAGAGAACCCCAGCCAAAACCAGGATATATAAACATCAACAAACAGACAATGATAATATATCCCACTGTCTCCTAGAGTGCTAGCAGATAAGATCATACACCAACAAGATTATGCAAAATCTACATACAACACTCTCATCTAATATTTTAATAGCCAGATCCACTAACAAGTTTTCACCCCCCCCAAACTTACACCTCCTCCTAAACACCCATCCTCTTTAAATCCTCACACTATCACATAAATACAACATCTTACACAAACATCTGATCATACTATCACCAACATACTGAACTAAGTGATCATAATATTCACGAACTAGAGTATCCTAGACTACAAGTATATCCCCCATATACCACCTGGTGATCTATCATAAACACACAACATTCTTGATAACTCTCTACACAGAGACACACAATAAAATGTGTCAATACTGTAATATAATACCAATCCCCACACGTGTTCACCACCTCTCCCCTGCATACACTTGTGCTACATCCCACATATACCCTGTCCCATCATAATCCATCCCTCACTACACCAATCCCCCACACCACACAAAGTCTCTCTTGTGACCACTCCACACTCATTCACCAAAAAATTATACCTCTCCCCTATCTCCCGCGTCGAAGAGACATAATCTCACACCCACCACAACTTCACCTCCCCTGCTCCCATCCACCCCAAATACTATATCCCTTGTAGTTACAAACATCTCACACTCACACATCCATCATAAGAAATCCCATTGTGTATACTGTCTATGTAATACTCCATCTAACCATCTGCTGCCTCTGGTCAAATGTGAAATTGTCCCCATTGACATGAGTATATCGACTCTTCATTTCGTCACCCTTAAAGTGTAGATCCAACTCAATCACAAATGTGTGCTGGTCAAACTATTCATAATCACACCTTGTATACCAAACCGTATACGCCAATCCCATGTGCACGCTAAGTCATCTGTCCCCCGCCACACTCTCATACACAATTCACACCATACATACATACATGCCTGACAAAACTATCTATACAATGAAAGCATCACTCCCCTCAACATCTAGACTCCTCATTGTAACCACCACGTTCCTAAGAGTATACACATCCACGACTCCGTGCCTTTGTGTCCTCCTGGATATATAATAAGAATTTAGAGACATAAATGTGTATATATCCACTGTCATACCGACAAATGTTGTTCTCCTTGATAACACCACCACCCATAGTGTGTTTCGTGCCACTTAGAATGACGAACTGGTGTGTGTGTCTTGTCCCTGAGTACGTCTGTGTACGTCTATCTCAAGATATAGTGTTCCCACTCCAGCTCTCTACGCCCGTGTCTATTCTCAGAATCCCATACCTCCAACCTCCATGCTATTTATTGTCTCTCAGTACATGTGCGGCACCTATATATCTCCTGTAAAGTAAAAAATACCTTTACTTGCTATATGCCACTGTTCCATAGTGTAGTGTGCATCTGTGTCCAACTCATCTCATCCCCCCCCATCCTCTATGCGCCCACTCTCTCCATCTCACACTCTCTCACACTCTCATCTCTCACACCACTCGCCATACCCACTTCTACCAAACTCACTCATCCTCTCTGCGACGACAATCACACCAATGTTGTAGAAACTTGTGTGATCCCCAGCACGTTTAGAATAACCACCGATTGTGTGATGTTTTAAAAAAACACTTTATGTGTCAAAATTGTGCTCTCATAATAATACTAATGCGGTGTCATACAAGGCTGCCTGTGGGTTGTTAGGGTTGTATGTACAGACATGTTATAGTAGTGTATTACATATCGTGTGACGCACATACGCCACTGTGACCTCTCACTTGATAGTGCTGTTCACCCCAATCACTATGAAAGCTGTTCATTTAAACATCACACTCACATATACCCGCGCCTTGACATCCTCGCGCGTGTTGTGCAATAATTGATAAAAACAAAATCATCCCTCACCTAATGCATCTGCTGGTGCTCGTGGGAGTATTACTTGCGACAATGTATACTAGTGTCGTCATTCTCTCGCTCGACATAGATGTAGATTCAAGCGAGACCACTCTCTCAAAAATGTAATTGTGTTTTTTGGAGCACATGTGTGTCAGAGAGAAGCCCCTGCCATGTTAATCTTGAGCCGCACTATAGAACTCGCGCACCATCTTCTGAGTCACACAGTACTATAAATCGAATGATATAAATGTCCCCTGTGTCCAGTAGGTGTGATAGTGCTGGACAGTCATCGAATCTAGTCTAGTAGTGATCATATCCATTCAAGGTTGGTCCACTTCGATAGAGTATTACTCTAGGATACTCTACCACTTAGAGATATAGCCTATAATCATGAAAATAATCTCTCGTGTAATTCATCCTCATCCACATTGCTAGGCGCAACGTGTGTACTCTATCTCATCATGATCATTGGCCGTCCGATCGTCGGAGGTGCGAGACGTGCAGCTACACGTCTACACAAACCTGGTAGTTGGTAATGACTTATACTGTGTGTGATCTGTGAGATCAGAATGGCTCTCTCCTTCGCTGTCGCGGCCCGGAATGAGAGCGGTGTAACAGCTATGAGATAGACATAAGAAATTCACTGACAGTAGAGAAAGTAGTATTGCAGATATCTGTCACGCTTGAGTAAGAGCAACTCTCCGAAAGTTGACAGTCTAATCGAGTTTGTGAAGCTGTTGTCGTAGATTCTGTGCAACGATCTGATAAGCGCGGTGGTTTCTAAGCCATCGTATGAGCTCTCGCTCTCCACTTATGAATTTCATGTGCCTCGTAGACACCTTCCCTCGACATTTGTGTAGCCATCTCTGTCGTGTGTCCCCCTAATATATACGACTCCTCTATCCGCGCTGTTCCCTGTTGTGCTCGTTAGGTGACTGGAGATAGATAAGTATAGTTTAGTCAAAGTTGTGCTGGTAAGTGTCATTCATCTACTCTCACGCATCGTAGTTAGGTGTATCAGTAGGATTGGAGAAATATTTAAAATTCATCCTTGTGAATCTTCCTCTTCGTGCATAATGATCTATCATCACTAGAGAAATCGTCGTTAGAATCAAAAAGAGGATTATCGAAAGTCGAAAAATGAGATTCCAATGAATCATCATTTATGGGCACATCACACTCACTTTCACCATCGGATAAATCCGCGGACTCACTTGGGGTAGGGACAAGGTCTTCAACACTAGACTTGATTGTGTTAGCCGATTCTAGTTACCGGGAATAGTGTCGAGATTGCTATCCTCATATGTTGAGAGTCCGAAATGGGTAAGTCGGGTGTAATTGCGGAAGGCCTAATTAAATGACATTCCCTTATTTTATTATTTTCATCATAAATGGAAGGCATCCAAAGTTGTTGAACTTTCAAATCAAACCATTTTTTATAATCATCATCATAATCACCGTCGGAAATAACGTCGGACTCACTTGGGATTGGAATAGGATCTTTAACACTAGATTCAAGTGAACCTTTTTGTGTGTCAAGATGCTTATCCCCCATTCTTAGAGAGTTAACGATTTTCACATTTAGAGTGACGGGTGGAATAAAATCCGATAAAGGAATACGTTTGGTAGAAATTGTGAAATTTCTTAAAGTCGGATCAATTCGTGATTTTCTTGAACGAATAGAATCTTGAGGAATAGATTTTTCTTCGATATTTAAGCACTATTTAATTTTACGTTTAGCTTCTAACTCTGCGGCCTCCTTTTCTTTGGCAATCCGTTTCTCTTCTTCTCGCCTCGCGGCTTCCTCAAAAATTCGTTTTTCATCTTGAATTTTAATCATTTCTCGCAACATTTGCATCAATTCCTCATGTACTCGATTTCGTTCCATCTCTTCGGCTTGCCGGCATTGATAATCCATATGATATCCCCCGCAATTTTCGCATCGGAAATCACCATGATCGCACCATTAATTGGTTACATTGAGAATCGTCATGTAGATCTCCACAAATGGTACAACAATATATTGAGAAATTCATTTTGTAAAATCATTATGGTCATAATTATCACTTAAAGTTTGATTGGTACACACAGGTTCGGTTCTAGAAAATGTGGATACGGGACCACGTGATGGACAATCGAAACCGTCGTAATGATTGTTCCACAATTTTAACAATAAATACTGTCTGAATATGGTTGAGTGGGTCGATAAAAATTCGGAGAGTTATCGAAAGAATTCGGATTACATTGTGGATAAAATGAACCGACAAATGGCTCTCCACACTCGTAGCAAGGTTTAAAAATGACATGTCGAAGAATTAAACAATTTAGAGGACAAGAAGAAATAATTAAACGGATTTTAGGTTATGGAGATTATTTTTGGGGTTTTATATTTATTTAAAATTTGTTTTTAATTTTTTTTAAATTTTTTTTTAACAATTTATTTTAAACGGATACACGGAAGACAACTTAAAACCAAATAATCAACTTACTTCACGGTAGCTCTCAAAAATTGCTTTTCAAGGTGAGCCGTACTTCGTAAGTGACACAAATGGTAAGTTTTTGAATCTTTGGTTCGATTTGGGAACTTTTCAAGTTCACCGGAACTTATTTATGATAATACCTCAATTGAAGGTATTATTTGTTGGTGTTCTTTTACCAACTTTGTTTATTTTATTTCTTTTTTAAAGGACAATTTTTATATTTTTGATTTTTTATTATTATTTTATATATATATATATATATTTTTTGAAATAGAAATAAAAATATTTTTGGATTTTTATATTTTTATAAGAACGAAAATAAACTTTCCGAAGAAAGGATCTTCAAGGCTCGAACACGAACAATCCCGTAAAAATCGCTACACCTCTCCCCGGCAGCGGCGCCAAAAATTGATCCGTCCGAATTAACACGTATAAAATATATAATATATAAATACGTAATAATAAGGAGGATAATCAATAATAGTATAGTAAGTATTTTCCGTCGGGTTCTAGAAAATCGCTTTTAACCAAAGCAATTATCAAAAACCTCCCGGGTCGTTTCCTCGGCGAGAAGTGAATGGAAATCTACGTTCAAGTTGTAAATCGAGCTTGATTATCACTTAAGTTTTTGGGTTTGGTTTTCTAAATCTACTAAAAGGGAAAGCATATAAAAGGGAAACTAAACTTTTGGATTTAAACTATTTTTAAACTAATATTAATTTTAAGATTAAAAACTACAAGATTATACTAAGATTGATCTAAAGGATATAAATGACGAAAATGCTTGCTAAGTGACGTGAAATGTTCATTAAGTGCGGGTTTAAGGTTTAACGAATTAAAATCCTTCGAAAACAAATTTCAAGAAATTAAATGACAAGTAAAGTAAAGTGCTTTTTTTAAAATAAATGACAAGTATTTAAATTGCATTAAAAGTAAATGACGGTAAGTAAATTGGAAAATTCTAATGACTATTAATTTTTTAAACCTTTTTAAAACCGCACTTAAATTCCAAATCACTAATCACTTAGCAAGCACTAATGAACTACTCACTAATCATAAATAAACTAGCAACAATCATAAGATCAAACATAAACATTTTAAGCTAAAAAATTCTAAACTACTAGCATTAAAAAGGGAAAAAGGGTAACCGAATGAAGAACCGCAATGATATAAAAAACACCCGATCTTACAAAATTAATAAACAAATAAGTTTATCACTTTAAAGCTTTTACTTCACTAATTAGCTAATAAAGGTGTCAACTTTATCTACTAATTACTTTTATAAAAACTATAAAGATCAAAACTTTATCTATTTATCAACCTTATAAGACCCTTAAGCTCCGGCCTTAGATGTAGAAGGATGGAATAAGAAATAAGACATGAAAAGTTAGAACAAAATAAGCTAATAAAAAGATGAAAAACTTTAGATCTAAATCCACCCGAAACTAAGGTGTTCAATCAAGTGAACTCGGATCGGGTATATTTAAGGATTTAGATCTAAGAAAAATAAGCTAGAATTAAAAACTAAATTTATGCTAAAATAAGCTAGAAATATAAGATCTATTATTTTTAGATCTAATCCACCCGAAACTAAGATGTTCAATCAAGTGAACAAGGATCGGGTATATTTAAGGATTAGATCTAAAAACAATAAGCTAGAAAAATAAGCACTCGAAAATAAGCTAAAATAAGCTCACTCGAAAAGCTCTAAATCAAAAACAATATAAAATAAGCTAGTCTAAATAAGCTATTAAAGAAGCTTATTAGAATATAAGCTTAAGAGATCGGATCCAAAAATAAGCTATAAGCATGAGCTTATTTAGAAATAAGCAAAAGAAGAGAAAGGATAGAATAAAGCCATAAAAAATAAGCATCAAGAAATAATAAGCATTAAATAAAAACCAACCTTAAATATCTTCATTAATAAGCTCAAAAAATCTTGATTACAATAAGCTAAATAAGCTTTTAAAAGCTTTTACAATAAGCTAAATACTAAATTACACTACTCCTAAAAACTAACCTACACTACTAATTTTAATAACTAAATTTACTCTAAAATCTAACACCCTCAAATCACAGCTGCGTCTTGTATTTATAGCCCAAAGTGGGTGAGGGCAATTTCGTCTTTTTAGGTACACAGCCACTCACAATCCAGATCTGGGGGGTATTTTGGTCATTTTGCACTCCACCAACCGCCTCATTATTGCACACGCCTACCTCGTACTGACTGCTACAGTACCTCGGACTGACAACACGCCATGCACGTGCACACCTATTGGTCCAGCCGCCACCTGAACCAGTACCCGTACTGACGGTACTGCCAACAATCCGTACCTCGTACCTGCCACCTTGTACTGCTACAGTACATCATACCTGCACATCTGACACCAATCATTAGAAGCGCCACGTGTCACCACCTGAGTGGTGCACGTGGGCATTTCACTGTCATCACCTTGGTCAACCCGCCGCCCCGGACCACCGGTCCAACGTGGTCAACGACGTGGGTCAACGGTGTCAAGACCGCCGACCACCGTCAACGACGTCAACGTGACGGACCATCCCCCCCCCCCGTGACCACCGCCGGACCACCGTCGGACCACCGGTCAACCACCGGTCAACGGTGGTTGACGGTAAGTCAATTGGTGGGCTGGGTCTGGTATTGGGCCAGGTCGAGTCGGGTATTGGGCCGGGTCGAGTCGGGTATTAGGCCGGGTCTGGTCGGGTCATGGGTCGGGTCGTGGGTCGGGTCGGGTCGTGAGGGGAATAAATCCCCCTGGCATGAATCGAACTCGGGTCTTTTATATAGAAGCCTATGGCTCTAGCCGTTGGGCTAGAGCATAGTTCTACTTATATTATGTAAAAAATAATCTATAACCCTTCTTCCATTTGGTTCAGGCTTATTAAAGATAAAAGGTTCAAACAGGGACAAAAAAGGTTCATAATAAAAAGGTTAAAATATGAAAGGCCGGTACCGTTGGACTCGTTTTTTCGTGCTCTTTCCAATGGTGTGATCGAGGAATATTCATGACTTCGTTTGGACCTCGATAAATGTGAAAACGTCGTCGAAAGTCACCCGAAAATTACCGTTTTTGCTTCGTTTTCAATCCTTTTTACCTGTAAGACATAAAAACACATACACACTTAAATTTTTGCAACAAATTAACTATTTTTGTGTTTTAGTCCTTTATAGTGTTTTACGGGGTACAAAATATGTATATTTTAGCCAATATCAAATCCCCCCACACTAAACCATTGCTGGTCCCTCACGCAATGTAAAAACAATACCCGAAAATAAATAACTTTATCCCCTTTTAACTTATGACCCCCTCACAATCAAACAAGAACAGAAAAGGTCCATCAAAAGGTTCAAAAATCATCTAATTCGCAAGCACCCCCGTTTTAACCACTTTCTTAAATAATACCTAAGATAATAATTTTAATAAATTTATTTAAAAGGCGTAGAAAGAGTTCGTCATCTTTGAATTTTGCACAATCCCAAACTAAGCTTAAAAAACGAAATCACTGCTAAGTACAACAAGGATAAATGCTAACACTACTCATATTTGTAACTTGTAAACTTTTCACTCCCGACAATTATTATTTATTAGGTGAATGTGCTATTTCGAATTTCAACCATGGATCAACGTTATTCAAAAACTGTGTTTCACGTTCCACCCGAGAAGATTGATTTTGAAGGCGAGATCATCCCATGTAGCGATTTTCGTCTCGGCACATCCCAACCTCGTCGGCTAAGTGACCGGGCTTTTGACACCTCACGGAGACTAGTATCTGGACTCATGGACCTTCGGTTTCAAAATCTCTAGTTTTCCGTTTTACACATATCTTATTTGAAAAATCACAATTCATAAAACGAATTAGGCCTTAGTCCAAAAGCATATTTGAATTAATAAAAAAAGAAATTTTCCACTTACTAAGCAACATAAACTATTAAACCTCGGTCCTTTAGAAGGCTACAACATCGGCCACGCCTCCGACACGATGTAGCAAACATATTTCGACCTCGGATTATTATCATTATTATATTTATTTATTTATTTTTTTCATACAATTTTTTTTTTTGCTATAATCATAATATATCACCGGTGCCTTTTATCTCGAAGCCACATCGATAGCGAGTCGACAAGAGGTTATTCTACTTATTATGACACCGGCCCCCACCTTATATGAAGACTTCAACATCGGCCACGCCTCCGACATGATGAAGTAATCTACCGAAGATATTTATTCTACTTATTAATTTTTTATTTATTTGTTTGTTTGCAACATTAATCGAAGAGAAATTATATTTTTAGAAAATTTAAATATAAATTTGAACTAAGACTAAATTTATTTATATCGACTACATTCTTTATTCAAAAATAGTTGATTTAAGTCTAATTTTCAAAGATAGCACGTATTATTAGTCAAATTAGAAGCTTACGGGAGGAAAAGCGACAAATTACATACATGAGCTCTTAAGATTTCCAAATAATCCTTGTTTAGCATCCAACTTCTACTTAACACTATCATTTTTCGTTCTTTGCAAAATTTTAAAGTTAAGCAAACGCTAAGTCTAAAAAGCTAAGGGGAAAGCTAGAGTTTTAAACTCGGTCAAATCAAAAGCTACCTAATTCTACGAGCCTGCTTATTACTATATATTTATATTTTCATCATTTTTTTTTTCAATATAAAACAATAAAAATTTTAAATTTTTGGTCAAAACGGGGTTGCACGGGACACAGCAAGGCACAGGTATGATCACATTTCGATAGAAATCCCCCCACACTTAGAATGGAACATTGGCCTCAATGTTCAAAAATATCGGGTTTTACCCCCACACTTAGGAACGAAAAAGGCAAATGCAAAAAATTCCAAGTGTGAAAAGGGAAGCACAATAATATTCATGATCAGGATTAAGGATTCCAAAATAAGCAAAGATCGAAGACCGGACGATTGAAGGATTGAAAACGAGCACGGGTCTTCATGATCTTAAGGAATCCTGCAAAAAACGATACCACAAACATAGAAAGAAGCACGCCCCCACACTAGGCTATAAATCACACGCTTTTTATTAAGAAAAGAAAATAGAAAGAAGAAAAGGCTACGAGGGTTCTCCCAAAGCCGCTTATTTTTGTAACCGAGTCTTGAGCCCTGCTCGATCCGCCCCACACTTGAGCTTGTCAAGAGGATAGAATGGAAGAATGGATCTCCGAAGGTGAGGAATGTCCCCTCCAGAAATCATCATCGGGCTTTCAGAAAAATCAAAAGTGATTTTGGCCCGATGAGATGAGAAAGGAGAAGAGAAAATACCAGGTTTGAACACTTTGTCCTCGTTTTCGGATGAAAACGGGAGCAAAAGGTCAAACACTGGACAAAGGGTGGGTTGGGTGGGCAAAAGATTAGGCATAAGAACATCGTGTTTAGAAATGTCACCCACCACTTTCTTAGTAACAACGCCCGCATCGGGTTCAAAATTAAAGCAAATCTCAACATCCGGTGGTTCCGGAGGAGGACGGGGAAGAGATGGATCATCAAAATGATCAAGAGAAAATGACTCATTTTCAGGAAGGGGAGGGGAGTCATTGCTAAGCAATTCTTCAAGAAAACGAATATCCCCTTCCGAGTCATAGTCGTCGATCTCAATGCCCGGTGGCATCGAGTCATCGGAAGCAAGAAATAAGTCGATCTCCTCCATAAGAGAGTCACTATCCTCAACGGGGATAGGAGGTGGAAAGAGAGACTCGATTGTAGCATCAGAATATTCAGAATTAGATTCTTCCGGAGGTCGAGGAAGAGAAAATTCATCAAAAATAGAATCGATCTTTGTAGAATCAATCGGAGAGTCACGATTTAGTAGAGATTCTAAAAGATCCGATTCGGCGTTAAAGCAACGTTCATCAATTCCTGGTGGAATTGGAATGACAACATCTAAATCCTTTTGATTAGGAAGAATTTTCTCATTAGTGATAATTTCATCGTCAAGATCGTAAAGAGGATTGGAGAAATATTTAAATTCATCCTTTTGAATTTCCTCTTCGGATAATGACTCATCATCACTAGAGAAATCGTTGTTAGAATCGAAAAGAGGATTATCGAAAGTCGAAAAATGAGATTCCGGTGAATCATCATTTATGGGCACATCCCACTCACCTTCACCATCGGATAAATCCGTGGACACACTTGGGGTAAGGACAAGGTCATCAACACTAGACTTGATTGTGTTAGCCGATTCCGTTACCAGAATAGTGTCGAGATGCTCATCCTCCATTATGAGAGAGTCCGGAATGGGTAAGTCGGGTGTGATTGCGGAAGGCCTAACCATATAACATTCCTTATTTTATTATTTCATCCATAATTGTAAGCAGCCAAAGTTGTTGAACTTTATAAATCAAACCGTTTTTGATAATCATCATCACACATCCACCGCGAAATAACGTCGACTCACTTGGGATTGGAAAATATGGATCGTTTAACCTAGATTCAAAGTGAAGCCTTTTGTGTGTCCAAGATGCTTATCCTCCATTTTTAGAGAGTTAACGGTTTTCACGATTGAAAAAGGAATACGTTTGGTAGAGATTGTGAAATTTCTTAAAGTCGGATCAATTCGTGATTTTCTTGAACGAATAGAAGCTTGAGGAATAGATTTTTCTTCGATATTTAAGCACTCTTGACTTTTACGTTTAGCTTCTAACTCAGCGGCCTCCTTTTCTTTGGCGATTCGTTTCTCTTCTTCTTGCCTCGCGGTTTCCTCAAAAATTCGTTTCTCTTCTTGTATTTTAATCATTTCTCGCAACATTTGCATCGTTTCCTCATATACTCGATTTCGTTCTACCTCTTCGGCTTGAGTACATTGATAATCCATATGATATCCCCCGCAATTTTCGCAAATCCCGCTCACGCATGAACACACCATAATTTTGTACATGGAGAAATCGTCATGTAAATCCACCAACAAGATGGTACCACAAATATATTGACTTATCAGTTTGTAAACTTATGGTTCATAATTATCACAAAGTTTGATTGTTACACGGTTCCGGCTCAAAATTAAACGGGACACGTGATGAACAATCGAAACCATCGTAATGATTGTTACCATAAAAAAAAAAGGGGGGTGGGGGGGGGGGGGGGGGGGGGGGGGGGGGGGGGGGGGGGGGGGGGGGGGGGGGGGGGGGGGGGGGGGGAACTACAATTATACTATAATATGTCGAAATATTTAGAGTGGGTCGGAATAATTTCGGGAGAATTTGGTCGAAAGAATTCGGATTACATCGTGGACAAAATAAACCGACAAATGGCTCTCCACACTCGTAGCAAGGTCTAAAAAGGACATGTCGAATAATTAAACAATTAGAGGATAAGAAGAAAGAATTAAACGGATTTTAGGTTACGAAGATTATTTTTGGGGTTTTATATTTTTTTTATTTTTTTTTATACAATGAATTTTAACGGTTACACGGAAGAGACTTAAACCAAATAATCAACTTCTTCACGGTAGCTCTCAAAAATTGCTTTTCAAGGTGAGCCGTACTTCATAAGTGACACAAATGGCAAGTGTTAAATCTTTAGTTCGATTTGGAACCAACAAGTTCACCGGGAACTATTTATATAACACCTCCGTTGGAAGGTATTTTGGTATTTTTACCAATTGGTGACTTTTATTTCTTAATTAAAAAAGGAAGATTTTTTATATTTTTGATTTTTCTATATATTTTTTTTAATTAATTTTTTTTTAAATGGAAATAAAAATATTTTTGGATTTTTATATTTTTATAAGAACGAAAATAAACTTTCCGAAGAAAGGATCTTCAAGGCTCGAATACGAACAATCCCGTAAAAATCGCTACACCTCTCCCCGGCAGCGGCGCCAAAAATTGGTCCGTCCGAATTAACACACATATATATATATGTATATAATATATTAATACGTAATAATAAGGAGGATAATCAATAATAGTATAAGTAAGTATTTTCCGTCGGGTTCGAGAAAATCGCTTTTAACCAAAGCATTATCAAAAAACCTCCGGGTCAGTTTCCCGGCGAGAAGTGAATGGAAAATACTACGTTCAAGTTGTAATCGAAGCTGATTATCACTTTAGTTTTTTGTTTGGTTTGCTAAATCTTCTAAAAGGGAAAACATATATAAGGGAAACTAAACTTTTGGATTTAAAACTATTTTTTTAACTAATATTAATTTAAATAAAAACTACAAGATTATACTAAAATTGATCTAAAAGATATAAATGACGAAATTGCTTGCTAAGTGACGTGAAATGTTCATTAAGTGCGGGTTTAAGGTTTAACGAATTAAAATCCTTCGAAAACAAATTTTAAGAAATTAAATGACAAGTAAAGTAAAATGCTTTTTTTAAAATAAAATAAATGACAAGTATTTAAATTGCATTAAAACTAAATGACGGTATTTAAATTGGAAAATTCTAATGACTATTAATTTTTTAAACCTTTTTAAACCCGCACCTAAATTCCAAATCACTAATCACTTAGCAAGCACAAATGAACTACTCACTAATCATAACAAATAAACTAGCAACAATCATAAAGCAAACATAAACTTTTAAGCTAATACTTCTAAACTACTAGTATTAAAAAGGGATAAAGGTAACCGAATGAAAAACCGCAATGAATATAAAACGCGACCCTACTTACAAACTAAATAAACAAATAAGTTATCTCAATTTAAATAAGCTTTTACTTACTAATTATAGCTAATCAATGTGTGAACTTATCCAACTAATTATTTATAAAAACTATAAAGATCAAAACCTTATTTATTTATCAACCCCCTATAAGACCCTTAAGCACCGGCCTTTAGGTGTTTAAGGATGGGAAAAGAAATTAAGACAAGAAAAAGTTAGAACAAAATAAGCTAATAAAAGAATAAAAAACTTTAGATCTAAATCCACACCTTAAACTAAGGTGTTCATCCTAGTGAACTCGGATCGGGATAAATTTTTTTTTATAAGGATTTAGAACTAAGAAAAATAAGCTAGAATTAAAAACTAAATTTATGCTAAAAAATAAGCTAGAAATATAAGATCTATTATTTTTAGATCTAATCCACCCGAAACTAAGATGTTCGATCAAGTGAACAAGGATCGGGTATATTTAAGGATTAGATCTAAAAACAATAAGCTAGAAAAATAAGCACTCAAAAATAAGCTAAAATAAGCTCACTCAAAAAGCTCTAAATAAAAAACAATATAAAATAAGCTAGTCTAAATAAGCTATTAAAGAAGCTTATTAGAATATAAGCTTAAGAGATCGGATCCAAAAATAAGCTATAAGCATGAGCTTATTTAGAAATAAGCAAAAGAAGAGAAAGAGTAGAAGAATAAGCATAAAAAATAAGCATCAAGAAATAAAAACCAACCTTAAATATCTTCATTAATAAGCTCAAAAAAATTGATTACAATAATCTATAATAAGCTTTTTAAAAGCTTTTATACAATAAGCTAAATACTAAATACACAACTCCCTGAAAAGCTAACCTACACTACTAATTTAATACTACAATTTTCTCTACAATCTACACCCTCAAATCACAGCTGCGTCTTGTATTTATAACCCAAAGTGAGTGAGGGCAATTTCGTCTTTTTAGGTACACAACCACACATAATCCAGATCTGCGGGGTATTTTGGTCATTTTGCACTCACCACGCCTCATATGGCAACGCCTAACCTCGTACTGACTGCTATAGTACCTCAAGACTGGACACACGCCATGCCACGTGTCACAACGTTTTGAGTTGGTCCAGCCGCCACCTGAACAGTACCTCGTACTGACGTGTACTGCCACCTCGTACCTCGTACCTGCCACCTCGTACTGCTACAGTACATCGTACCTGCACATCTGACACCAATCATTAGAAGCGCCACGTGTCACCACCTGAGTGGTGCCACGTGGCATTTTCACTGTTCACCCACCGTTGGTCAACCGCCGGTCAACCGCCGTCGGACCACCGGTCAACGGTGGTCAACGACCGTGGTCAACGGTGGTCATGGACCGCCGGACCACCGTCAACGACGATGGTCAACACGTCAACGTGGCGGACCCACTTTTGACAACCCGGTACCAACCGCCGGACCACCGGTCAACGGTGGTTGACGGTAAGTCAACTGGTGGGCCGGGTCGGGTATTGGGCCGGGTCGAGTCGGGTATTGGGCCGGGTCGAGTCGGGTATTGGGCCGGGTCTGGTCGGGTCATGGGCCGGGTCGTGGGTCGGGTCGGGTCGTGAGGCGGGTCGTGAGGGGAATAAATCCCCCTGGCATGAATCGAACTCGGGTCTTTTATATAGAAGCCTATGGGTCTAGCCGTTGGGCTAGAGCATAGTTCTACTTATATTATGTAAAAAATAATCTATAACCCTTCTTCCATTTGGTTTAGGCTTATTAAAGATAAAAGGTTCAAACAGGGACAAAAAAGGTTCATAATAAAAAGGTTAAAATATGAAAGGCCGGTACCGTTGGACTCATTTTTTCGTGCTCTTTCCAATGGTGTGATCGAGGAATATTCATGACTTCGTTTGGACCTCGATAAATGTGAAAACGTCGTCGAAAGTCACCCGAAAATTACCGTTTTTGCTTCGTTTTCAATCCTTTTTACCTGTAAGTCATAAAAACTCAATACAAACATATTTGCAACATAATTATCTATATTTTAGTGTTTTTAGTCCTTTTATAGTGTTTTACGGGGTATAAAATATGTATATTTTAGCCAATATCAGTGCCCTAGCTCCTCAAACATTTACTGAATGACCTCTAAATTATGATGGCCTGAATAGTGATACAATATTTCCATAATATTTCAATCAAAATGATATCACATTATGACATAAAACATATATAATCAAATTAAGACTTGACATATTACGCCAGGTTGTGTGTGACGAAGCCGTTACTTTCATTTCAAAGCCTTTGTAAAACTCTGATTTTAAATGAATGATAACGTATCTTTTAAAAATGTCTCTTTTAAGTCATTTTCTATGATTGTGTCTGTGATTCATGAAGTAATACCCCAAATTAGCTTCTGCTGCTATATTTCCAAAATGGGGGTGTTACATGGATACGACGTATCAGGTGATCAATCAGAACAAAATACTATTTGAAACAATTAAATGATGGAATTTAAATAAATACAAACAATACAAATAAATACAAGCAGAATTTAAATGATTAGATTACACTAACTTAAACTAATTAATGGTTGAAAATACTAATAAGAATAAGGTTTAAATTAATTCACTCCCCGGCAAGGGCGCCAAAAACATGTTGTGCTGTCATGTAGGGTCAATTATTTGATTATCAAGTTTTAAATTTATATTTAGACGACAAACTTAAAACAACACTTTAACGAGCAGTGTACCCGGTCAAGATGGAGTTTCGCGATAAGTAGGGTCTCGAACACTAAGAGTGAAACACTAATCCTATATTCTATCAATATTTTAATTAGTCCTAATTAGCCTATGTTAATTCTAATTACTGGTTAAACCTATGCTATATATGTTGTCTAATGATATGGGGTTTTCAGCCTGAGAGACTGGCACAGGTTTGGTGGTAACAAATATCAATTCAATACACAATAAACACAAAAGAAGAAAATCAGAAGATAGGAAAGCGATACAAGCCAAATGATAAAAAAACTATATTAGCCATATAAAATCTAGTTCAATGTTGGTTTGTTTGTTTTAGTGCAATGATTTACTTATGTCAAAACGGCATATCATTCTTAAGACTTAGGCGAGACATCATCCTAAGACCTAGACACGATTAATCCTGTCAGAATTAACGCATCCGCATAAAGCATCCTTTAGTTTAATTATAATCTATCTTAGGGAATCAAGCAGTGGTGATCCTATCAAAACCCTAGCCATCGGGACTTTACCCACTTATTGCTTGATGGTGTTTTATATACTGGTAGTCCACTATTCGAGTCTTTACCAATTAATTAAGAACATACTTATTGAAACATATAAGGGTCACCTACCGGTCCAACTAAGCTCATAACTAAAAGGTAAAGACAGAACGTTATTTGTGATCCTATTGGTCCAGTAATATAAAACACGATATTAAGAGCTATCCCGGTATCTAGATTACTTTTTAGGTATCACTAGACCCGGTTGAATGATAGGTCGCATATTCAAACACATAAACAAGTATAAGGTGATCAGCATAATTAAACAATCAACGATTAATCATGAAACTAATTTTAAAACAAACCAAACATTAAACTTTCATTAAGATGGCTAATATCCGAGGGTATTAGCCCACAACCATTGTAATTATACAAGCTTAATCAAACAGTTAGAATCGAACGATTAAGAGAGTAAAAATTACATTATGTCTTTTATGGATTCGTGATCAATGCTTGACCTTGGTGGCTGTTCTTCTCTTCTAAAATTCATCTTCAATGAGTATGGTATAAAGAATATGATATTGCACACCGAAAACTCATTTCTGAGTCCTCTGTTTATAGTGTCTGAAAAAGACTCGATACGCCATATCTGGCTAGGCCAATACGGCATATAGGGCTGGATTCCTTAGAGTGCGTGCTACGTTCTCAATCAGTCAGTAATATCCTTCCCAATTATATTTATTACCGTATCTTTGAATAGTTATCTTGATGGATACAACGTATGAAAGTAGAGTAATACGCCATATTAGGAACTGGTCAAACGCATTTTCTTGTGAAGTTCAGGCGCTGATACGCCGTATCTCTTTTGCTAGATACCGCGTATTTGGTCAGAAATCAACAATCTTCAAATGTCTTTGTTTTGGCTCCAAATTATGCGCCTTTTAGCTTGTCTTCACAAAACACTCCTGAGTTACTGCATTTATAAACTTTAAAGCAATTAAGTACCGAATCTTGCAATAATTATATAAAAGTAGGCAAAATAGATGGGATAAATGATATTATAAAGTGACGTTATTTGATGTCATCATGTGTTGTATGGGGTTTATACTTAAGTCGATAGCGCCTTTATTATCGCACATAATCGAAACGTCATCGAGGCGTATGCCGTAGTCAATGAGAGCTTGTTTCATCCATAGTGCTTGTTGACATGCCTTCCTGGCGGAGACGTATTCGGCTTCGGTCATGGAGATAGCAAGGGTCATTTGTTTCTTAGCAAACCAAGATGTCAAACAACATCCTATGAACGTACAAACACCACTTGTTCTTTTACGATCAACGTATTCTCCCGCGTGGTCGGAGTCGGCATAAACTATAGTTTCTATTCTGGTTCCTTTCGGATACCATAATTCTAACTGACTAGTTCCTCTAATATAACTAAATATATGCTTAACGGCTTCTAAATGGGTAGTCTTAGGATTTTCTTAGAAACGAGCACATAAGCAAACACTAAATATAATATCGGGCCTACTTGTAGTTAAATAAAGTAAACTACCAATCATACCTCGATATTTAGAGCTATCCACAAAGTTGGCTTCATCGTCCTTAGTGAGCTTGATATCCGTTGACATCGGCGTCTTGGTTGGTTTGGAATCTTCCAACCCGAACTTATTTAACATCTCCTTGATGTACTTGGATTGATTGAAAAATATTATGTCTTCTATTTGTTTAATTTGAAGACCCAAGAAGAAGTTCATCTCCCCCCATCATACTCATCTCAAACTCATCATGCATGATTTTCAAAAACCATTACACAAATTTTGACTCGTGGAACCAAATATAATGTCGTCAACATATATTTGAACAATGATAAGATGTGACTTTGATTTCTTAGTAAAAAGTGTATTA